>OY992881.1:22306734-22594234 GCA_963921405.1 Cepaea hortensis | reverse complement strand
AACTGATCCAGAGTAACATACATCAAGGTGACATTGTTATCTACAACGGAATTAAAAACTAGTCAACCAACCGGAGATTACAAATCGATTTTCCTAAGTTAAGAGATGTGGCAACAGTGTAAAGAAAGTGAACTTAATAAACTTGACACCGTTATGACCTTTACTGTATGATAAGGCCAAGTCTGCAGTGCGACTGTGGGCGTAGGTATGCAGTGGAGTCGACCAAGCCGTTAGGTTCAGCATCGATTTCCTAAAAACGGGAATCAATGACTGCAGCTGCGGGAGATAATGCAGGTTAGAAATCACAGAGGGGAGGGGGGGGGGGGGGGTTAGAGAGCGAGAGAGAGAGAGAGAGAGAGAGAGAGAGAGAGAGAGAGAGAGAGAGAGAGAGAGAGAGAAAGAGAGAGAGAGATAAGGAAGGTAAGTGAATGAGCACACCTTTAGCAAGAATTAAGAACCACAATCTAGCAAATTATCACATTTTCTCCCTGTTATTTCAGAATAAACAAGTGAACAAATTAATTGTTTCGTGGTCTGATAAGGTCACAAGACAGGAATCAGACAAATACAATCTGAGGTAGGTCTGTTCAGAGACTGGGCTTACAGTCTGGCTCTGGTTTCATAGATGGCCATGTCTCTGTGTAGGTGTAAAGCTCAAGTACCGGTTTTGCACACCCTGTCCGTTCCGCTATCCGCTTGGATAGGGAGAGAAGAGCTCTGTAAGCCAGTTTCCATGGAGATGGCACCTTCTTCGCGTACCTGTTCTGTAGCCAGATCTCTACATCTGACTTACCACGACAGATGATCATTATTCAGTGGGCTGTACTGTGTAGAACTGTGACCCTAAAACTCCCTCCATACTTTCTGTACTGGCTACGGTTGTCTAGACATCTGTAAGGAAGTTAGTCTGTCATGGTTTTCTTTCTTAGCCGTAACTATAAAGGTTTGTGACTGTAGCCACTGTCTATACAATCAGATCGCTGCCTACCATCACGATATTGAGACCGTGACCAACAACTACATATGAGCTACTCTCAAGTTCAGTCTGTGTCGTGCTGGTATGATTTCATGTTACCTTTTTTGAGTATTTAAACGGGTATTTCATCTTGCCATCCCCAAAGATACAAGTCCTTCTCTCTGGGCTCATGCCACCTTTTTCTTCATTGCAATTGATTGACGATCTAATCAACTAGCCAACTAACGAATAACAAACCAACCAATCAAGGGGACTGCGTGGTCTTGAGGTATGGTGTCTGCCTCGAGTGCTGGAGGTCCCGGGTTAAGCCCTGGTGAGGACCGGGAGGTTTTTTTCACGTGGACTTCTAGTAATAAAATTTACCCTGGTCTCTGGGTAGTGAGATCGGACGCCCGTGTGTATTGTTGCGCATGTAACAAATCCCTTGGCAGCTGGAAATCGAAAAAGAGTAGCCTAACGGCGCTGCCTGGGCAAAGTTCTGAGTTAAAAATCTACCCAATGTATTTCAGGATCCTCGCCGGTGCTACAGAGTTCGTGCACTGAGCTGAGTTTCTCCAGACTCAGGTTTGAGTTAGGAGAAGAACGGAGCACTTATGGGTTGCACCCGTGTGCCGTGATGTTGATCCATCGACTCAAGTAAACTAAAACTAAACTAAACCAACCAATCAAGTAACCAACCAACCAATCAACTAACCAACCAACCAACTAACCAACCAGATAAGCAACCAATCAACTCCCAACCCTTCAGTACAAAAATACTTAAACAATCAGAGACATTGCAGTCTCATCCCAGTGGAAAAAACGATGCCTAGCCTAGAGCTGACAATGGCGATAACGACCCTTCAACCCTCTCTGTCGTCTAATATGTTGATGAACTCGGTGTCACGTATATTATTACCTATTGCCCAACAGTTTAAGTTTTCCACATCCATCCTTGTCTTTCTGGGAGCCTCTGTGACTGTCTCGTTACTCCGCTGCCTCACTCTCCAAAGATTCTGTGTTCGATTCTGCGCTACGACATTCGGTTCACTAGTGGAACTTTCTCGGAGACTCCCGAAGGTCGTCGTTGGAGCGACGGAGTTCGTGCTTTGTGTGACGTTTCCAGCAGGCCACGCTGCAGAAAGACACCGAGCCATGTGGGATCAACCAGCTGCAATGAAATCGATTCTCTTACCTTTTACACCCTTTCCTTGCCTTTCTGTGCCTCTCTTGCCTAGTACCGGATGTATTTTTAATGAATGTGCAGTGTTTGAAAATATTGCCGGTCCACGTTTTGTGTTTACCTATTATGTTGCATGAACTTTACAGAGGGTGAATACAAAACTTGGACCGGCAATATTTTCAAACACTGCACAGTCATTAAAAATACACCCATATTTTCCCACATAAGGTCAATCTTGTTATCCCTCCTATTCTTTTGGCATACTCAACACTATGCATTTGTCTTTTCTTTGTGATTGTTATGGTTCATCTGCAAGGTGAGGTGCTTGAGGGGAGCTGCCAACTTAATTATCCGAGACCAAAAAGGAAATTATGTTAGCAGACACACAGTGGGATCAACACCTTCTACCATATATATTGAAAGGCAGAAGATCAGATGATTCGGCCATCTCGTTAGAATTCAATACCATCAACTGCACGCACTGACACTACATCAAAAAAGATTTGATACGATAATAAGAGGACACCCGAGAAGAAAATGGATTGACGAAAACAAAGACATGGTACAATCACACAGAATGACACTTTCCAGTGGGAACCATCGGGCGTCGAAACATCAATTATTCCTCCTCACGAACCTTTTACGGCAAAAGTGGAAGATGATAAAGATGATGATGATACGTGATCTTGTAACACCTTAAGCTCTGGGTATCTCAGTGTTTGTTGTCTTCTGTGTTTACGATATTCTCAACATTCTTTTCTGTTCACGATATTCTTAACATTCATCTGTGTTCACGACTTTCTCAACATTCTTCTCTGTCAGCGACATTCTCAACATTCTTCTCTGCTCACGATATTCTCAACATTCTTCTCTGCTCACGATATTCTTAACATTCTTCTCTGTTCATGATATTCTTAATATTCTTCTCTGTTCATGATATTCTTAACATTCTTCCCGGTTCACGATATTCTCAACATTCTTCTCTGTTCACGATATTCTCAACATTCTTCCCTGTTCACGATATTCTCAACATTCTTCTCTGTTCACGATATTCTCAACATTCTTCTGTGTCCACGATATTCTCAACATTCTTCCCTGTTCACGATATTCTCAACATTCATCTGTGCTCACGATATTCTCAACATTCTTCTCTGTTCACGATATACTCAACATTCTTCTCTGTTCACGATATTCTCAACATTCTTCTGTGTCCACGATATTCTCAACATTCTTCTATATTCACGATATTCTTAACATCCTTTCTTCACGATATTCTTAACATTCTTGTCTGTCCCCGATTTCTCAAGTCTTCTCTGATCACGATATTCTTAACATTCTTGTCTGCCCCGATTTCTCAAGTCTTCTCCTTTCACAATATTCTCAACATTCTTGTCTGTTCACCATATTCTAAACATTCTTACCATATCTTCACTGCCACACAGAACCTCACATAACCTGACGGAAGGAATACACGTACTTCCAAAAACGCCAACTTGACAAGTAGGTAGCAGTTTCCAATACTCGTGTAGCTACCCTACAGCTTTGAATGTTTGTATTGTCCAGGGTGTCTTCTGGTCGCTACTTCTATCCTCTACTTCTATGACTGCTAATCAATATTTGTGAATTTATTTCTTTTACTATTTCAATGGCCTCAATGGTTCCCCGGCAACTTATATTTCTGTGTCATCATCATAATGTGTCTTGCAATGTGTCATAAGCGTTTATGTCTCTATTTATGTCTCTATGTGTGTCTCTATTTATGTATCTATTTATGTCTCTATGTCTATATGTATATCTCTATTTTTGATGACAATTGATGACGAAGTGAATGCAAGAATCTCCAAGGCCAGTGCAGCCTTTGGCAGACTGTACAAGAATGTATGGGACAGAACTAGAATAAGCCTGCAAACAAAGCTAAAAGTCTACAAAGCAGTTGTATTATCCACACTGCTATATGCTTGTGAAACCTGGACTGTTTATCAGCGACACGCTGGGAAATTAAACCACTTCCACACAGTCTGCCTAAGGAAGCTACTGAAGATTAAATGGCAAGACAAGATCCCAGACACTGAAGTCCTAGAAAGAGCGTCCATGCCCAGTATCCACACTCTACTGATGAAGAATCAGATTCGCTGGGCTGGTGACTTGACTCGCATGCCAGATCACAGGCTCCCTAAACGAATTTTTTACAGCGAACTGCGTTGTGGTAAACGCTCCCAAGGTGGCCAGAGGAAACGCTTTAAAGACACTCTGAAAAAATCTCTCTGCTTTTGGAATTCATCATGACACCTGGTAGACTGCAGCCAGAGACCGAAAATCGTAGCGTGCATCATTACACAAGGGTGCAGTCATGTGTGAGGCAACCAGGACTGCAAGAGCTGTAAAGAAAAGGCAGGACAGAAAAACCACTGCAGGAAATCCTCCTCCAGAAACGTCAAGCATTCTTTGTCCACATTGTCAAAGAACATTTCGAGCCAAAATAGGCCTTATCAGCCATCTTAGAACCCACGGCTCCACACTTTCAACCACACTGGATTAAATGAATGATCATCATCATTCTTGATGGACAAACAACATATCTCTATTTATGTCTCTATTTATGTCTGTATTTATTTCTCTATACAGAGACATAAATAGATACATTGTGATGCCATCATTCCTGGGGGTTTGTGGCCAAGGTTGGGGGACAGTTTTTGGTATAGGAGAGTCTGGCATATGATATCACAACGTCTTGTCTGAGTATGCAGGTGGAGGCAGTCACAGCGGCGTTCCGCTGGCTGGAGGACAAACAGCCTTTCCCATGCAATGGTCTTAGACCATATGTTTATTAAATATAAATACACAAGTTGCCATTCAACGCATTCATGCGAAGACACAGGACACAACTGGAATTTAAATGGCGCATTAGCGCATTAGTCATTAGAACAATTTGAAGTGAAGCGCAATCTTGCATATCAAAACTATGTGTATTCCAAAGTAGTTTCCTGTCGTGAGTTTGTGATGTGATAGTGCCATTACATATTTCAGGCCTGAAAGTACAGAGGGATAGATAACCCCTCTTTCCCTCACTTAACAGACGAGGAGTCCATGCGTTGACACCCCCCCCCCTCTCGTCCGACCGTGCTCATATTATCAGCGCAGCTTCCTACCAACTTCGCTAGCCCGCTAATCGGGGATATTTTTTTATGTGTCCCCAAGCACTTTCCTGCTATGTGTCTGTCGCGGGAGGGCCGTCATGTTTTCTAGCTCTGAGAGCAAGGAGGAATAGCTGGCCAGTCTGTCCCTCACTATAGCAGCCGACCAGTCCAGGCGGTGAACCATTGTCCGGCCGTGCCCTTGACATTATCAGCGCAGCCCCTTATCAACTTCGCTAGCGAGCCCACTAGCCGGGCACACGCTGTGGCAAACTGTGGAAGCTTACACGCATTGGGCCATTTAGGTTCAGATATAGTTATCCCTCCTGTGTATTACCGGGACCCTAATGGGAAGGACATAACTTTAACAGTGCAGCCTGCCTGGCATGTCGAAGGACGCGACTAAGGAGGGTACCGCCCGTGTTCAGTTGAGTTGAGTTGAGTTGAGTTGATTCAGGAACCGAGATAATAGCACTCGGGGCATTCCCATTATTGTTATGTCCTCATCTGCAACAGCCAGAGAACAGCCCCAGTACTAACTGTGCCATTAGCAGTCTGAGTATTTGTCCATCAAGCCGTTCCTGAGAGTTTCGAGTGTCATTCACTGCAGCACCATTCTCTCCAAGCCTTGATAATCTACCTGTTCTTCTGCACTATACACACGATTCCAAAAGGCGCCGACCACATTCCCTTATCATGCACCAATACCCCACCGAGCGGTGCAGACCCAGCCAATCTGTCCACCTGCTCGTTTCTCAACACACCAACATGACCTGGGGAAAACTGAAGCCTGTCGCTGTGCACAAGCAAACCTGTCTTCACCCTACCCATCATACTTTTTGAGTACCGCCCTTGTGTTTCCGCGACCCTTAATGGAAGCAAAGAATAGTATCCCACTGTAACTTGCCATACAGGTCGTAAGAAGCAACGAAGGGGGTTGGGCTTGGGGCTGGCTGCCTCATCCCGGGGAAAAACTTTAACCGCAAAATCCAACCAATCGCGGACACGTCTAAAGTTAAAGAAAATAGAATAACCAAACTAACCAAGAGGAAAGGTGGATAAGTGACGTGGCGCTAGGGGGTGAACGCGGAGAGTCCGAATCGCAAAGGAGGAGGGAGGGAGGGAGGAACTCACAAAAAAGAGAAATAGAAACAGAAGTGGACAATATATGAGGACATGGACGAGCTGTCTGGAATAGTTAAAGTTAGGAGGACATGGCGTGACTTGGCTGAAGGCCTGTGCCCCAATAGAGGATAGAAGGCAAAAGAAGAAGAGGAAGATAATTATCTAGCGCAGTGGTTCTCAACATTTTTTGGCCCGTGCCCCCCTTCTCCATATTTTCAGAACGTCATCCCCCCCCCCCCCATTCATATTTCCTACCTAAAAATCGCCCCACCCCAACTCAGTATACGTAAAAATGGAAGGTAAATATGTTAAAACAGGTCTAGACATCCACATAAAACGTGATTTGTGGGTCTACTTACTTTATAGAATGAATTTTAGAAGGATGAGACGTGCATAACTGTAAAGTATGAAGGGAAAAGCAATATCAAGTAATCGGTTCTTGTATTAACGGGATTTTGAAATTATCTTCACCCCCCCCCCCCCCGGAAACCCTAAAATTCCCCCCTAGGGGGGGGGGAGAGAGAATTTCCCACCGGTTGAGAACCACTGATCTAGCGATTGTGTTCAACAAACAGAAAACTGTACATGAAAACTTCTTACCCTCTTTCCTGTGCTTGACACAATCTGTGCCGTTGTCAAAGCACATTGCTATTCCTCCTGTATTAATGTGACGATTATCTTCGATGTTTGGAGAGATTTCCAAAAGCTGCCAGTTTGGATTCACATTTACTTTCTACCAAGAAACAGGCAAATCACTTTAAATCTTACGTTTCCCAAATTCCAGGTACTAAGAATAGTGATCATTCATGTCTGACAGTTCTGTTATTTTCGTGTGTTACAGCTATAAACTTTAACCTGTCTAAACGACCAGCCATTATACCTGGACATACAGTACTCTCTTATACCTTACCAAAGATAAGTGGTTAATTCTGTTGCTTCGAGTTTTGATGGTCGTGTGTGTATACCCCGGAGTGCGTCATTCAGACCACGAATGCAATTTTTCCCAAAACTCTTGGGGGGTCATTGCTGGGGCTACGGAGTTCGTGCTGTGTGTGATGCTCTCGGCAAGCGATTTGCCGTTCAACGGAAAGAGCCCGAGCTATGTGGGGATAACCCGGTGCAATGAAGTCGGCCCTATCGACTTTAGTACTTTATGACCTTACCAAACTCTGCCTTTCCTTTACCTTAAGACACATAACTCTCATTTACTTTACCGTGCACTATTCTTCTTTAATTTACTTTATACGACTCTCATTTACCTCACTACATATTACATACCTTACCATACACAATTATTCTTTAATTTACTTTATACGACTCTCATTTACCACACTAGACACTACGTACCCTTTTTTTTTATGTTGCATATTCGTAACAGGACGTTGCAGTCAACACCAGCATTTTTCAGCTGCTGTTGATGTACTAGGCAAGTTTTACGTTCAGTAGTTTGTCATTGCTTTCTGAACGACCGGCTCCCATACCAACACGTTATACCACAACGCGACACGGTTTGCTGCACAAATCGGTCGCAGCTGAGTTTCGAACGCCTGATAAGCGGCTCACAAACCGCGTTCGCAAACCTTTGGCCACGGAGACGGCTGTTTTACCATAAGCTATTCTTATTTAATTTATTTTACACGACTTTAATTTACCATACTACATACTAAATACCTCACCATACGCTATTCTTCTTTAATTCACTCTATACGGCTTTTATTTACTACACTACACTACTTTACTACAGATTATTCTTTTTTACCTTTTCTTATACAGTCCCCTGGCAATCTAGTGTCCTTTACAATATTCTCTTACAGTTTCCTGACAATCCATGTCCTCTACAATAATATTATCTAGCTTCCTCTACAGTTATATTATCTTAGTTACCTCACAATTTTTGTCCTCTACGGTTATATTATATTTGTTACCTACAATCTATATCCTCTTCAGTAATATTATCTTAGTTACCTCACAATCTGGTGTCCTCTACAATAATATTATCTTAGTTATCTCACAATCTGGTGTCCTCTACAAAAATATTATCTTAGTTATCTCACAATCTAATGTCCTCTACAATAATATTATCTTAGTCACATCACAATCTAGTGTGATCTACAATAATATTATCTTAGTTACCCCACAATCTAGTGTGATCTACAATAATATTATCTTAGTTACATCACAATCTAGTGTGATCTACAATAATATTATCTTAGTTACCCCACAATCTAGTGTGATCTACAAAAACGTTATCTTAGTTATCTCACAATCTAATGTCATCTACAATAATATTATCTTAGTTACCACACAATCTAATGTCCTCTACAATAATATTATCTTAGTTACCACACAATCGATGAGATGAGATGGAAGGGATCGGGCAAAATTATAGCTGACAATCACACAATAATTTATTCTGGAGGGGATACACATGAAAAAGGTGTAGGAATAATATTAGACGAAAAAACAGCCAAGTCAATTAATGGATACTGGTGTATTTCAGATAGAGTTATTATGGTAAAAATCAAAGGCAAACCAATAGACATAAATATTATACAAGTATATGCACCAACAGCAAGCAGTAGTGATGAAGAAATACAACACTTTTACGACGAAATAGAAATGGCGATGGCTCAAATTGGATCACAAGAAATAAAGATAATACTTGGTGATTTTAATGCAAAAGTAGGAAAGGTAAAAATGGAGGATGTAGTGGGGAATTATGGTTTAGGTACAAGAAATTAAAGAGGGGAAAAGCTAATAGAATGGGCAAATATCAAAGATATGATAATTGGAAACACATGGTTTAAACACCATAAAAGACGACTGTACACATGGATAAGCCCTGTTAAGAAAATACGCAACCAAATTGACTACATACTAATTAATAAAAGATTTAGAAATGCTTTAATGAATGTAAAGACAATGCCTGGTGCTGACTGTAATAGTGATCATGTACCACTATGTGGACAAATAAAAGTAAGATTAAAGAGAGGGAAAAAAATGGTTAAGAACATGCGACTTAATAAAGAGGTTCTGAAAATAGATAAAGAAATGCAAGAACAATACAGAGTGACTGTGAAAAATAGGTACAATGCAATAACTAAAATACAGAGTATAGATGAACAATGGGAAATGTTAAGGGACTCCATTCATCAAACTAGCAAAGAAGTATTACCGGAGAGAGGCAAAATAGCTAAGAAAAAATGGATGAATGAAGATATCTTAAAACTGATGGACAAAAGAAAACAGAGTAAAAATGACAAACAAGAATACGCTAAGATAAATAAAGAAATAAAAGATAAATGTGGGAAGGCTAAAGAAAGTTGGTTAAACGAGCAATGCAAAAAAATTGAATTAAATTCCATTAAAGATACAAAAAAATATGCACAGACAAATCAGTGAGCTTACAGGAAGAAAAATAAGAATAAATACAGGGTGTTTGAAATCAAAAACAGGAAAGATAATATTAGAGGAAGATGCTATAATGAAGAGGTGGAATGAGTATATAAGAGAATTATATGAAGGAGAAAGGGAAGAATTAACAGAAGATCGTAACTTAGAAGGTCCACCTATTCTGAAAGAAGAAGTCGCTGACGCTATGAAACGTATGAAGAAAGGAAAAACAGCTGGGCCAGATGAAATCACAATAGAAGAATTAGAAGTATTGGGAGAATTTGGAGTAGATATATTAACCAAAATGTTGAATGATATTTACAGCAGTGGATATTTACCCAGTGATATGCTGAAATCTGTATTTATAGCTATACCAAAAAGACCAGGAGCAATTGATTGTGAAGATTTTCGTACAATTAACCTTATAAACCATATCACTAAGCTTCTACTCAGAATCATAATGAGAAGAACCAAAAAGAAAATAAAAATGGAAATTAGTGAAGAACAGTATGGATTTGTGGAAGGAAAGGGCACAAACAATGCAATTTATACATTACGGACACTAATAGAAAGGTCAATAGAGAAACAGAGAGACATATATTTGTGCTTCATAGATTATACTAAGGCATTTGATAAAGTAAAACATGATGAACTGATTAAAATGTTGGAAGATATCAACACTGATGGAAAAGATTTAAGAATAATAAAGAATATTTACTGGAACCAAGTAGCAGTAATTAAAATGGGAAATAAAGAGGGTAGTTACGAACAGATAAAGCTAGGAGTACGACAAGGGTGTGTCTTGTCACCAGATCTTTTCTCCCTTTATAGCGAAGTAATAATGAGAGGGATCAAAGAGATGCCAGGAATACTAGTTGGAGGTTATAATATAAATAATATACGCTATGCAGATGACACAGTATTGGTGGCGGATAATTCAACAGACCTACAACAATTATTAGACGTTGTAGTAACAGAGAGTGCAATATCAAGAAAACAGTAACAATGGTAATATCAAAGAAAATGGTGACACCAAAATGTGACATAGAAATAGAAGGGAAAAACCTTAACCAAGTTGATAATTGTAGATACCTAGGGGCATTTATAACATCAGATGGAAGATGTACAACAGAGATTGGGAGCAGAATAGGGCAGGCAAAAGCCGCATTTCAGAAAATGAAGAGTATCTTATGCAATAAGTCACTATCACTGAATGTAAGAAAGAGAGTGATGAAATGCTATGTAGAACCAGTTTTGCTGTATGGCAGTGAATCTTGGAATGTAAATGAACAAATTAAGAAGAAATTAGAAGCAACAGAGATGTGGTTCCTGAGACGAATGTTGCGAATTCCTTGGACTGCCAGAGTAACTAACGACGACTGCCTGAAACAGGCTAACGAAACTAGAACATTATATACAACAATAAGACAGAGACAAACAGCTTTCCTCGGTCATGTGATGAGAAGAGAGGCATTGGAGAACATCGTAACAACTGGAAAGATCGAGGGGAAGAGAGGCAGAGGTAGACCAAGAGAAGTGATGCTGGATGGATAGAGACGGTGGCATGGAGGAATATCAGCAGCAGAGTTGATCCAGAAAACCAAAGACCGAGATCTATGGAGAGCCATGAACGCCTACGCCAGCCGGCACGGCACTTGATGATGATGACCACACAATCTAATGTCCTCTACAATAATATTATCTTAGTTACCACACAATCTAATGTCCTCTACAATAATATTATCTTAGTTACCACACAATCTAATGTCATCTACAAAAATATTATCTTAGTTACCACACAATCTAATGTCCTCTACAATAATATTATCTTAGTTACCACACAATCTAATGTCATCTACAAAAATATTATCTTAGTTACCACACAATCTAATGTCCTCTACAATAATATTATCTTAGTTACCTCACAAACTAATGTCCTCTACAATAATATTATCTTAGTTACCACACAAACTAATGTTTAGTTTAGTTTAGTCGACGGATCAACATCACGGCACACGGGTGCAACCCATAAGTGCTCCGTTCTCCTCCTAACTCAAACCTGAGTCTGGAGAAACTCAGCTCAGTGCACGAACTCCGTAGCACCGGCGAGGATCCTGAAATACTGTGGGTAGATTTTTAACTCGAAATTTTGCCCGGGCAGCGCCGTTAGGCTACTCTTTTTCGATTTCCAACTGCCAATGGATTTTTTACGTGCGCAACAATACACACGGGCGTCCGATCTCACTACCCAGAGACCAGGGGAAATTTTTACTAGAAGTCCACGTGAAAAAAAAAATCCCGGTCCTCACCGGGGCTTGAACCCGGAACCTCCAGCACTCGAGGCGGACACCATACCTCGAGACCAAGCAGGTCAGACACTACATACTTTTTTTTTATCAACACACAAACTAATATCCTCTACAATAATATAATCTTAGTTATTTAACATTCTAATGTCATCTACAATATTATCTTAGTTATTTCACAATCTGCCGTCTCCCTGGTCGAGGCTCTAGCAGCTTTCTCCTTAACCACGAATACTCTCGTGGTTGACGTGAGCGCACGAGAATTGGAAGAGGTTCGAGTCGCTCCAGTGACTTATTATTTCCAGCCATGGATAGCCGTCTCAAGCTCGGAAACAGATGAGTTGATATTTAGACATTCATGTAGTGTCGATCGTGTATTAGTTTAATCGATGTTTGTTTGTTTGTTCTGTGCTGACGAAGGCTTTGGCCGCAACGTTCATTGTTTTTTGTAGTTGTGCTTTGGTAAAGCTCTCAACCTACTTCTCGTTTTTCAGTGATTTATTCAGTGACTTATTAGAGTATGGAGCCGGTCGCTCAGAAAGTCGTGGCGTGCTGATGAGCGTAATCTAGCCTAGGAATCAACATACAGCTGAAAGATGCTGATGTTAACCGCAATATCCTAAAACAGGATGGAAACGCGGGGGAAAAAATTTCACAATTTAACGTCCTCTACAGTAATATTATCTTAGCTATCTCGCAATCTAATGACATCTACAATAATATTATCTTAGTTATCTCACAATCTAATGTCACCTACAATAATATTATCTTAGTTATCTCACAATCTAATGTCACCTACAATAATATTATCTTATTTACCACACAATCTAACACCCTCTATAATAGAATAATATTAGTTACCTCACAATCTAATGTCATCTACAATAATATAATCTTTGCTATCTCACAATCTAATGTCACCTACAATAATATTATTTTATTTACCACACAATCTAACACCCTCTATAATAGAATAATATTAGTTACCTCACAATCTAATGTCATCTACAATAATATAATCTTTGCTATCTCACAATCTAATGTCATCTACAATAATATTATCTTAGTTACCTCACAATCTGCTCTCTATACAACACAAGAACGTATAATATCCAAATTTGAATCTAGTCTCACTCATTCCATTAGGAGTGAAATAATTACAGTCAATCCAACACAAACGTATAGCGGTCACTTAACGTGAGTCTCCCAACGCTTCAACCAATCTAACACAGAGTGGTTACTGACGTGAGTCTCCCAAATCTTCAACCCGGATTTATTTCAGTGCGGCTGTTGCGTGATAAATTTCTATAAGACATGTGCAGATGTTCTTGGCACACACAAAGGCCAAACCCTCAACACGTGTGCCAGATCAATAGACAGGAATTTATGGTCGTGAGCTTAGTAAATGGGTGCTTACTGTTATAAATGGGAATTGCATTTTTGAGTTTATGGCCAAATAGCTTCCGTTTTTTGGTGTTAAATTATAACAAGGATACTATTATATTATTATGTTATGTATGACACGTAGAAAACAAATAACATAAAACCTCAAACGAATAACAAATGATGTGAAAGTCGGATGTGTCGACTGACAGGCGCGAATATTGCAGCTATGTAGTAAACAGGTACAACATAATTACTTCCAAAACAAAACAAGCATCGGGTGGACACAAAAGAAGAAGAAATAGCACAAACAGATCATGTTTCAACACATTATACCGAATCTGTTCTCGCTGTTGTATTAAATCTAATGCATTCTGTTGCACACAACAGCCAATGCAGAGTCGCATTTAATCTCATTTCATTGTGTTCCTCTTGTACCTTGCTGTGTCGAAATGAAGCATAAACAGCAGGAGAGTGCCCGTGTAGAGGCTTCATATATCGATATTCCTATGGACTCTGTTATTCCCTCTGTTCTTTGTCTACAATCTACATGGTCGGACACTGGCCTAGCAAGCCGCCAAGGGATTTTTCCTACTGTTCACAGAAAAAGACAAAAGCATAACCAAACTGCAAAGTGAAACGAAGAAAACACAGTCTGTATGTTGAAAACATGACAATCTTGGTTGGATCAGTCGGGGGTCATCATTCAAGAGATCTGTTCACGCGAGGACGTACAACCTGGTAGCTAGTGGATACAAGTGCCAACAAAGTGTGGCACGCCCTTATTTAAAGTACATCAGACTGGACACGGAATGCAGAAAACAAAACACGATAAATTATAGAGACAGAAGTACATGTATTGATATTTAAGAATTCGTCTGAGGACGATGTAGTCTGCTGTCTGTTTGGTCTATTGGTCTTCTACAACAATGTTATATTGGGTGTGAGGGTCTGTTGTTCGACATGTGAAGAGTTCATGGACCTTTACGGCCCAGGTCGGAGTAAACACTAAGAAGGGAGGCTAACACTTTCGCATTGACAACAAGTAGTCTGACTATGGAAGTCGTGGCTGTAACAAAAGCTATAGCATGGCTGGAGGCACAAGCTTTCACCCAGGCATGCTATCTCAGTGATTTAATGAGTATGCTCAAGGTGATCGAGATGGGCTGGGCTCGAAGACAGTGGGTGGAGTCTCTGAAGAGGACGAGGCTTGAAAGAAATCAGCTTCATTCTTGCTCCAGGACACCCGGGTGTACGGGAAATGAACAAATTGATTGGCTTGCTGGTGGAGCCGCCGTGAATAACAGATGAGCAAAGGGATATAGTGAATGCCCTCAGAGAAGCTCTGCGATTAAACATATCAGATTGCGAAATAACAACCTTGACTGACTGTAATAGCAGTAGTTTTCCATTGCTTTCTGAACGGGAATTCAGCGCTTACGTTTGACTGACAGGTGTAGGCGATGAACCCATTACTCCGCTATCATCGCACCGCAAGTTTAAGAACTAGGTATGTCTTATCCTTTCGGCCACGCCGATGCTATTTTCCTCCAGTTTACTATATATTACTCTATATTTGCTTACTCTGTAAGCAACTGTAAAACATGAAGTTTGGGTTAGCTTTCCAAAATTACAATTACAGGAGACATACGACGACGTTGCGGTAAAAAGCCTTCATTGGGTTACAACCACATGAAATAAACCAGTCAAGACACAAAAAAGATATAGAAATGATTCTAAAGTGACCGCATTAAGGCATAATATGTTAAAACCATGACAAATACAAATAAAATTAAATGGGCAGAATTAAATTAGATATGTGGTACTTATCTCAAAGACCTCAAATATAAAAATGGTGAATTCAGACGGTGGCATGATTGGGGTATCCCCTATCAAAGGAGAAGTAAGAGGCCTTCTTCCCTCTACTTACCTATTGGACATCCTTAGGCACGGTGAAGTACCAGAATACCCCCCCCCCCCTCCCCAAATCCCCGATAAGAGTTAAGTGAAGCCATGAATGGTGGTGCCAAGTAGTAAATGAATTTGATAGTCAGATAGTTGTTGGTTATGGTCTCCAATTTCACGACGGTAGGCAGAGGATATCTTTTGGGAGACGGCTACGGTCATCGACCAGTATGGTCAATGCTAAGAATGAAAGATTTGGCAAGCTGCCTTCTTTACAGATGCCTAGGAAATCATGGTTCGTCATTTGATAGAGAATCAGAGAAGCCGCGTAAATGGGTGCGCTATGGGAGCAGCCTTGCCCGGTTGGGATAGTCATGTGGACCAGGTGACTCCAGACCGTCATCTACGACTTTGGTGATCGTGTGAGATTGCTAAACATGACCACCCACGCTGATCGGCGTGACACATTATGATGATGATGAATTCAAACGGAAGCCGCGTTATGTGGCAAACGACAGGAAGATACTCTGTGATCTGTAAGTTATTGGGTACAGTCACGTCTGGGAAGGAGAGAGGCGTGAAGAGGATCACGGGAAAAGGTCGAGAAATTGTAAGGGAAGAGAAGAGTGTTGACAATGGGTGGAAGGGCAGAGTGAAGCGGGAAGAGGCAGGTGAAGCGAACATATATAGTATGGAAGAGGAGTGGGAATAGATGACTTGCGCAGTGTAAACCTATGAAGAGTTGATGTTGTAACAGTGTTAACATGCACTGTGAAGGTCGATTTATGATTCTATGATTGTAAATACGAGGGTTGTTCAAAAAGTGATGCACCACATTGTTTTTCCCAGCAAATAATGAAGATAGAAGCATGAAATTTTGCACACTTCAAATATGGCATGTGCCGATTGTGTGTTTCAAATTGCATCACAAGCTATCAAATAATATGGCTGCCTTAAACCGTCGAAATGGAGCGTGTTAGCAACTTGCGTTATTATCAGCGAATTGTAATATAATTTCTCGTTGCAAGGAAGGAAACTGTTGTGAACATTTGTAAGCGTCTATGTGATGTGTATGGAAGTTTTGCAGTCGACAGGAGTACAGCCAGTAGCTGGGTTCAGAGAATCAAAGAATCAGGAACTGGAGATAGGGAGCTGCTTTATCGGCCGCTCTGAGACAAAAACACAGTCAATGGAGTGTCATCATCTGCAATCACCAGGAAGAAAGAAACTCAAGACAACTCTTTCAGCTGGAAAGGTCATGATCACTGTCTTTTGGGACATTGAAGGTGTGATTTTTGTGGATGTTATACCAAGAGGAGAGACAATCAATTCGCAAGATCACATTAAGACATTGAAAAAAACTTAATCAACGTTTTCGCAGAGTTCGACAGCATAAGAATCCAGCAGACCTGCTTCTCCTTCACAATGCCCCCCCCCCCACACACACACACACACACACAATTCTGGCAACGCGGGAAGCAATCATCAAATTGGGTTGGACTGTACTACCCCATCCACCATATAGTCACGATTTGACAAGCTCTGATTTTCATCTATTTGGTCCACACCGTGGGTCCAGGTTTGAAGATGATTTATGAGTGATTCATGCAGCGAAGAAATTGACACATGATCAAGACAAAATCTGGTACGGGAAAGGAATACATGCACTTGTTTCGTGCTGGCATAACGCTGTACAAGTTGATGAGTTCCTTTCGAATAATACCGATGTTCGGGGGGGGGGGGGGGGGGGCTGCGTGGTCTCGAGGTATGGTGCCCGCCTCGAGTGCTGGAGGTCCCGGGTTCAAGCCCCGGTGAGGGCCGGGATTTTTTTCTCGTGGACTTCTAGTAATAAAATTTCCCATAGTCTCTGGGTAGTGAGATCGGACTCCCGTGTGCATTATTGCGCACGTAAAAAAAAACAATCCATTGGCAGTTGGAAATCGATAAAGAGTAGCCTAAAGGCGCTGCCCGGGCAAAATTTCGAGTTAAAAATCTACCCAAAGTATTTCAGGATCCTCGCCGGTGCTACGGAGTTCGTGCACTGAGCTGAATTTCTCCAGACTCAGGTTTGAGTTAGGAGGAGAACGGAGCACTTATGGGTTGACCCGTGTGCCGTGATGTTGATTCTTCGACTAAACTAAACTAAACTAATATCAATGTTGACAAAACATATCCATGTATATTGAGTATACATTTCATACCTGTTGAATAAACAGCTCCTGAGAAAAACGATGTGGTGCTTTACTTTCTAAATGCCCTTCGTAAGATTGAAATAGTGAGTACCATAACATCAAATACATCCATATATATATATATATATATATATATATATATATATATATATATATATATATATATATATATATATATATATATATATATATATGGGAGGCATTTTGTGTGATATTCACTGGCACAGAAACGGAGCATAATGGGGACGACCCGTTGCTGTGAAGTTGGAACCGCGACTAACTAACTAACTAACTAACTAACTATATATATATATATATATATATATATATATATATATATATATATATATATATATATATATATATATATATTTTTTTTTTTTTTTTTTTTTTTTCCCGCGTTTCCATCCTGTTTCAGGATATTGCGGTCAACACCAGCATCTTTCAGCTGTATGTTGATTCCTAGGCTAGATTACGCTCATCAGCACGCCACGACTTTCTGAGCGGCCGGCTCAGTATCCCGCAAGTCACGAGCGAGGGTCGAACCCACTCAGTTCTCGCTCCGCTACGAGACTCTGCGTGATAAACGGGATTACAGAGAGAAAGTATTGTAACCCCACAGCCAGAGAGACCGGCATATATATATATATATATATATATATATATATATATATATATATATATATATATATATATATATATATATATATATATTATCAGAATGTCTGTCGGCCTCCCTGGCCTAGAGGATAACGTCTTTCTCCGTAATCCAGTATATTCTCGTGAGTAACATAACCTGCACGAGAATCGGTAGTGGTTCTCGTCGCATTGGTAACTTAGGGGTATGTGAGCCGGCCGCTCAGAAAGCAATGGCAAATTACTGAGCGTAATCTTGCCTAGTAGATCAACAGCAGCTGAAAAATGCTTATGTTGACTGCAACGTCCTGTAAGGGATATGCAAAAAAAAAAAAAAAAAAAAAATTACAATGCCTAACATCGAAAACAGCATATCAGAATATTTAATATCCGAAACAGCACAACTCAAAATGTCTAATATCCAAAACAGCACATCAACATGTGTAACATAAAAAAAACAGCAAACAAAGCGTTACGTCAGTGACATATAGAACGGAGAGAATTGTGTGGGTTGGGTGTCAAGCGCTGTGGTATGATGACGTTCAGCAATACGAAAGCCAGGCTCGGCACAAACTAGCTTAGAATCTTGCTTTAGCTATATAAAGGTCAATAGTAATTGCTGGAAGAAGTGGACGGGGGAATGTGGGAGAGGGATGTTACACAACTGTGACGTCACAGTTGCCTAGAATATGGTTTGTATTACACGTACGGACAGACACGTTAACAGACGTGATTTGTCACTATCCGCTGTTTAGGCATCCATTTAGTTGACTCCAGACACACCCAAAAGTGTTCTGTCTCCTCTGTAGTAAATACGTGAGCATACAACGACTACAGTCTTTTATTTTTTTAATTTTTTTTTTGCCTCAATATAAACATCCATATCTCAGTAATCAACTGAGGGAAAATTATGAGATTTAGTATATAACCTTATCATATGTCCACCCAACAAAAAGATTTTTGTTCTGGAGATTTTACAGCAGATTTTAAAGTTTGTTTATATGCGGTATATAATTTACGGGTCTGAGATAAAATTCATAATTTTAAATGTATTACAGCGTAGCCAGACAATCAGAGCTCAGTGTTGAATATTGTTCGTTTTTTCACGGGATTGGCCTTATGCCAACTCCCCGCGTTGTTTAAACTAGGACTGTTCATTCAGAGGTGTCTCAAAATGTGGGTTATTTCATGAAACCTGATTAACATGTTGTTGTTGTTTTTGTTTTTTAAATCTTACCACTTATCGCTAACATTGAAATGTGTGAATATTTTTCAATGGGATTGAATGCGAAATTATACACTTCAAAGAATCGCTATGAAGTTGTACACATATTTTTGTCTAAGAGCTGATCGCAGGAAACTGTTTTATACTAATACAAATTCAGAAAAAAGAACAATGCATGCATTGGGTTTGAGTAAACGGTCATTTCGGCGACAGCTTTGACAAAGATGTGATAAGGCGAGTTATTATAAAAATGCTTTAAAAAGTCGCTTGATATACGACAGGGTCGACTTCATTGCACCGGGTTCTATCCCATATGGCTCGGTCTCTTTTCGCAGCGCGAAAACCATCGCACAAAGCACGAACTCCGCAGCTCTAGCGACGACCCACAGAAGTCTCCGAAAAATTTAACTCGTGAACCGAAGGGTGCGGCCCGGAATCGAGCCCACGACGTTTGGAGCCCGAGTCAAAAGGCTTGCCACTTCGCCACGGAGACTCCTAAAATTATAAATATTTTGGATTTTATATCCAGGATTATCCAGCATTATAAAAATTCTGGATGCCAAAGAAACAGTGACTGTAAGAAAACTTAGGATTTGGTTCAGAAAGAACAATGACATAGAGCTATCCAAAACAACTTTGTGGAAAATTTTAAGGACATTATCTTCACTATTTGAAAATACAAGGGCGGTAGAAATAATCTTTGCGAGCAACCGCATTTAGGAGCCATGAGAAGCAGATACCTACGTGAAATAAGGAAAAATCAAAGAATATTATGGCATAGTGTGTTTGGATGAAATGTGGATCAATGCGCACCACACAAGTGATAAGGAATGGCAATCAGATGATGGACAGATAAAGCGATATGTGCCCAGTAGTATAGGACAGCTTTTGGTCATGGCCCATGCTGGTAATACGCATAATGGCTTACAACAGAATGCTGGGCTCGTGTTCGTATCAAAGCATACAGACAATAGGGATTATCATAATAAGATTAATGGTAATGTATTTAGAGATTGGCTCGAGAATACTGTGCTTCCATCCCTAGATAGACCGTCGTGTCCAATTATGGACAATGCATGATATCAATGTTGTTGCTCAAGGAGACAAAATACCTACAGCATCGAGCACAAAGTAGCAATAAATATATGACTCCGAATGGAAAACATACCATTTCCAGAAACGTATTTCTAGCTAGAATTGTTGTCCCTTGTAAAACAGACGCCAAAAAGCAAGAAATATCAAATCGACAAGTTGATAGAAGAGCATCGTCATGGGTGCTTGAGACTTCCGCCGTACCATTCTCATTTTAACCCTATAGAACGTGTGTGGGCTAAAATTAAAAGACAGGTGGCAGCTAACAATACTATATTCAAATTGTCTGATGTCAGGATACTAATCCAGTCCGCGCTATTAAATATTGATAAAAGTTAATGGAAAAATGTGAGGACCATGTGTTTAAAGAGGAAGAGGATTATTGGAGAAAGGATGGATTGAATTTTATGCAACCGAGAGCAGTCATCAACCTACTGGAATCGTCCAACACAGATTAAGGTCTGAGCAGATCGCAGACCTTAATCTACGTACACACCAACTGAGATATTTTGCTACAAATATTCAGAAGAATTGCAGGCCTTAAACATTACAGCATCAGCATAATGTCAATGGCAACAGTTTGTATTCCACAGTGATGAATTTTCAATTCCGCAAGCCCTCAGCGGTGACAAACAACTGTATTGGGAAAAGAAAAGAGAAAAACACACACACACACACACACACACACACACACACTAAATGCATTGAATACCAACAGCTCCCCCGATGTGTCTCCACCTTGACGTGGTGGGGGAGCTTGCGTGTCCCATAGACCCCATTTGCTTGCCGATGGGTGAAAAATTACATATCGGACAGCTTATGGGATAGGGACCAGACTAAGAGAGACACAACCTGCTGCTCTGCAGGCATAGACTGAGGATAGCAGTCAAAATTTAAATGAGGTGCACAAAGGCAGAATTTCTTGGTCCGGACAAAACTCTTAAGGCTCCCTGTCGAGGGCTGTGGCTGAACGCCTCTAAGCCACAAACCCTCGGATCTTAGAGCCAGGCTGATACCCGTCTACCGGAAAATAGAAACATGATACTGAGCAAGCTACATGCTCAGGTCTGATACATGTTCGAAGGCTCCCAGCTGGGGGATATGAGAGTTTCCCGGATGAAGGGGCCTGGCCGTTTCCCGTTCACTGCTGCACGAAGGTAAGGTGCTGAGCCGGCAGCACATGTAGCCTACCTCGTGAGCGAGTACAAAAAAGTCAGAAAAGTGCCCCAGTCGAAGGGTTACGGAAACTGTCTGTATCTAACTCATAGAGAGTGTAGACAAAAGTGGAATAATGTCTCATCAACGCAAGATGGAACGCACGGCGAGCGAACCTATTGCGTGGTCTGAAGTCACAAGCAAAAGCTTACCGAGTGGATGTCACTCGCAGTCTGACCGCTCCTGGTGTGTGATTGAGCGATCAGTGGCAAGTGGGATGCCCAACACATGGAAGTGAGGAACTAAAGCAGCCATGAGCAGGACGTGGAAACTCCTTGGGTGAGCCCAGTCTCAGAGCAATATGTGCCGGATCTGCAATTTTGGAAGCCTCCTTGGATAGCGAGATAATGCCCATGGTCTGCCCCTGCCTTCCCTTGAGGGCAGACCACGATATCGTTGATCGTTCTATCTTGACCAGCTGAGATGTGGGTGACATTACAACAGTCTAACGTGTCTCGAAACCAGAGGAAGGCTAACCTCACTAAAAAATGCCCGCCGGAAGTCGGAAGTGTCGTCCTACGGGTGGCAAACTAAAAATTGACACTACGCATTTACGTCCGAGTGAAATGTCTCGTCCGAATGTCTCCCGTGCTAGGAACAGCTCTGACTACCTAGTTTCCGAATGCCGCTCTTGTTCGGAACAGCTCTGACTAGGTAGTTTTCCGAATGTCCGCCGTGCCTGGAACAGCTCTGATGGGTACAGGGACAAGCACATGTCCGAAAACTCGCTTAGTGGAAACCAACCGCAGAGCTGACTGGTTTGTGCAGGAACGGCCCAGGGCGAGCGAAATGCCCAATATATTGAAGTGAGGAATTAAAACAGCCATGAGCAGGACGTGACGATTCCCTCGGTAAACCCAGCACCAGAGCGTTATGTGCCGGCTCTGCAATTATGGAAGCCACCCAGGATGGCGGAAAATGCTATGGACTGTCCCTGCCTTCACTTGAGGGATGACCGTGTAGTCTTCGACTGTTCCAACTAGACCAGCTGAGATGTGGACGGTACCACAAAAGTGAGAGTCTCCCAGGATTGCTAACCTGGTCAAAAATGCACGCTAAAAGTCGGATGTGTTGGCCTGAGGGTTTCGACCCGAGGGTGCCTAACCAGACACGCCGCAATCACATCTGAAAAAATCACTCCGGATGAACGCAAAGAAGAAGAAGAAGAATACCAACAGAAGATTAATACTGCAGTGGAAACTGACATATTGTGGCATAACAAGAAACGTGAGAGCAAACACTTTGTCAAATTAGGGGACAACACACGTGCATACGAATCAATCTATAAACTTCAATGAAAAGAGGACCAAAATCTTGGTCCTTAAGAAGAAAGACCACTACAGAGACACTGACAACTATTTTCATAGTGCAAAACAGGTAATCATGTTCTGTCTCTGAACGATAAACAGCAGAGTAGACAATCTTTCACGAAGACTCAAAGCGGGTCTGTCTCACATGTGTACATGTGAACAAACTACACAGACAACTGAACAGATCCTTAACAATGGAAACATGATGACTAAATTGCGGTATCATTTCTGGTCACTCCATACGCAAATTAACGCACAGCTGTTTGGAAGCTTTCACGAACTCAATATAAAAAGCTAGACGAATATTTGTGTACAAATTATTAACCAGCAGCTGAAGAAACAAGAAGGAAATGAAAAATAAGGTAAGAAATATATTCCTTCTACTTTCCTGTCAATTTACAAATGATTTACCCCATGCCTCTGTAAATTCTCTGTCTTTACTAATATTACATATTGCACCCCTCTCGGGATTCTCCGTGATGAAGTGGTCAAGCCGTCTGACTCGGGCTCCGAAGGTTGTATGTTCGATTCCGGGCCGCGTCCTTCATTTCACGAGTGCATTTTTTCGGTCACTCCGGAGGGTCGTCGCTGGAGGTACGGAGTTCGCGCTTTGTGCGACGCTTTCCGCGCTGCGAAAAGAAACTGAGCCATATGGGATAAAAACCCGGTGCAATGCAGCCGACCCTGTCGACTTTAAAGCTACTTTCATTGCACCCACTCCCATACGAATCCGGATACGCCTTGTGTGTCATCTGAATTGGCGGGGCTTTCATTACTGTAAACATAAATTTGTTAGCGAGAAATCACTAGTTTTTCAGCAAAACATCAAAGAAATGTCGCCGCTTTCGATGATTTAAGTTGCTTTTGGACCTATCAAAGACATATTCCTTGGGTGGGGGTAAATATCAGACGGCTGGTAAAATTTCATAACGATGCAACAGACAGTTTTCAAAATAATTGATCGTGAATGAAGGCATTCTTTTCGGGACATACTATTTATAACTGTGCCAGCCCCATGCATTGCATTCTAATTATTGACACTGATTCATTCAATTGGGACTCATTGTTTGGGCCTGAGCCTCAAAGGACGATCATGAAGCGGACTCGATTCATAGGTGATACAATGGCAATGCCAGACAGTCTATCCACTCTTTCATGGTCCACAACACTTGTATGTTTTAATACGAAGATGAGCTAAATCACCGAACTAAGCAACTCATAAGAAATTCTCAGTCCAACGCCTGCGTGCGAAACCTGTCTCATATTTATGGAACATGCTCAGAGAATCAGTTGTATCTCCGCATGTGTGTAGTATCGCGACTCAAGCCAAATTAATGCCAACATTACCGACACCAATTGTCACACTGCTTATAGCGATGGACCTAACGGCTTCCTTAACAACGCCAGGTCAGCGTGTTGAGAAGGCCCTCCCCCACACCCGACCCGTCTGTATTTATAACTAAATCCTCATTGTTACAATTATTATTAATTAATTAATTCACTTCTACATCTACAGCCAGTGAATTCTAGTCTCTGTTATCCTAATCAAAAATAGAGAGCATCTGTTGGATTTTTCCCAAGGTTATGCTCGTATTGTGGGAAACGAGCAGGCGGGCAGATTGACTGGGTCTGCACCGCTCGGTGGGGGGTACTGGTGCATGGTAAGTCCTTTTGATTTCGTATGCATAGTGCAAAAGAACAGGTACATTATTGGGGAGAATGGTACTGCAGAGAGTGACCAAAGGAACTGACTGAAACTCAAAACTCAGTGGAAAGGCCAAACGGAAACATAATCAGACTGCTACTGGTAGTACCACTGGTATTGTTACTCTTCACTGGCTGTTGAAGATGAGGACTGAGTACGTATTTATGGGAATGTCCCGTGAGTTCTGATGTTAGTTCTTGGCTCAACTGAACTGAAGACGAAATTTATTATAATAAAGCAAAGGGAAATAAATATAAGTGAATATACTTACGAGACATGACCTAATTATTCCAAGATGGGGACGACCATGGCAGCCTCGTTTTGAATATCAAGCAGCAAGATGGTTGGCGAAACTTTCCGTTTCTATTTCCAACAGGTTTAAACGCTAGAATTTGTCTTCATTCTGAAAGTAAGTAAATTTTCTTTGATGAATCTAAAGAGGCAACATTGATACTATATCATGAATCTAAACTATGAATAGATAATTTTCCGACAGTAACACAGCGGCAACATTGATACTATAGCATGATTCTAAACTATGGATAGGTAATTTTCTGACAGTAACACATCGGCAACATTGATATTATATCATGAATCTAAACTATGGATAGGTAACTTTCTGACAGTAACACGCGGCAACATTGATACTATATCATGAATCTAAACTAATGGATAGGTAATTTTCTGACAGTAACACAGCGGCAATATTGATACTATAGCATAATTCTAAACTATGGATAGGTAACTTTCTGACAGTAACACGCGGCAACATTAATACTATATCATGAATCTAAACTAATGGATAGGTAATTTTCTGACAGTAACACAGCGGCAATATTGATACTATAGCATGATTCTAATCTATGGATAGGTAACTTTCTGACAGTAACACGCGGCAACATTGATACTATATCATGAATCTAAACTAATGGATAGGTAATTTTCTGACAGTAACACAGCGGCAATATTGACACTATAGCATGATTCTAAACTATGGATAGGTAACTTTCTGACAGTAACACAGCGGCAATATTGATACTATATCAGAGATTTCTGTGGCGGAGTGGTTCAGCAGCCTGCCCCGTGCTTCGAAGATTGTGGGTTCCTTTTCAGAACTCCGTCATTCGATTCGCGGGTGCAATATTCTCGGAGACTCCTGGAGGACGTCATTGGAGCTACAAAGTCCGTGCTTTTTGCGATGCTTTCGGCAGACCGTTGTGCGGAAGGGACACAGCCATACGGGATCAAACCCGGTGCAATTAAGTTCATCTTCTTGCCTTTAAATCATTATTATATCGCATTGATTTTCTATTTATAAATATTAATCAAACAATAAAAAATAACATACAGTAATGCAGCTTTGCCGGTCTCCCTGGTGTAGGTATTAAGGACGTTGTCCGTAATCCCGTATACTCTCGTATGAAACACAGCTACGCGAGATTCGGTAGCGGATCGCGTCGCGTTGATTACTTGTATAGGTATGTGAGCCGGTCGTTCAGAAAGCAATGGCAAACTACTGAAAGTAAAACTTGCCAAGACATCTACATGCTGGTGTTGACTGCAATGTCCTGTAAAGGATATGCAAAAACAAAAATTCAACTTTACAGAACACAGTTACGTTACACACGGGACGTTCCTGTGGCGACTAGCCTTCATCAGCAAACACATACATACACAAAACACAACATATAATCACGGAGAAGACCCTTCATATGTTGTTTGTCCATCAAGAATGATGATGATCATTCACTTCATCCAGTGGGGTTAAAAGTATGGAGCCGTGAGTTCTAAGATGGCTGGTAAGGCCTATTTTGGCTCGAAATGTTCTTTGACAATGTGGGCAAAGAATGCTTTTCGTTACAGGAGGAGGATCTCCTGCAGTGGTTTTTCTGTCTAGCCTTTTTTCACAGCTCTTGCAGTCCTGTTTGCTTCACAGGTGACTGCATACTTGTGTAATGATATACGTCACGAATTTCGGTATTTGGGAGCAATCTCCGAAGTGTCGTGATGAATTCCAAAAGCTTTCAGTGAGATCTTCAGAGCGTCTTTAAAGCGTTTCCTCTGACTGCCTTGGGAGCGTTTACCACAACGCAGCTCGCCGTAAAAAAAATAGTTTAGGGAGCCTGTAATCTGGCATGCGAGTCAAGTGACCAGCCCAGCTAATCTGATTTTTCATTAGTAGAGTGTGGATACTGGGCATGGACACTCTTTCTGGGACTTCATTGTCTGGGAACTTGTCTTACCATTTAATCTGTAATAGCTTCCAAAGGCCGGTCTCCCTGGTCTAGGGATTAACGTCTGTCTCCGTAATCTCGTATTCTTGGTTCTCGCCGCGTTGGTAACTTACGGGGTATGTGAGCCGGCCGCTCAGAAAGCAATTGCAAACTACTGAGCGTAATCTTGCCTAGTACATCAACAGCAGCTGAAAAATGCTGATGTTGACCGCAACGTCCTATAATGGATATGTTAACACACACAAAAAGGCAGACTGTGTGAAAGTGGTTCAATTTCCTATCGTGTCGTTGGTAAACAGCCCAGGTTTCCCAAGCATATAGCAGTGTAGATAATACAGCTGCTTTGTAGACTTTCAGCGTCGTTTGAGGCTTATTCCATTTCTGTCCCACACATTCCTGTACAGTCTGCCAAAGGCCGCGCTGGCCTTGGAGATTCTTGCATTCACTTCATCATCAATTGTGGCAGCTTGGGACACAGTGATGCCAAGACAGGTGAATTTATCCACAACACTTAGTCTATGACCATTCACTTTGATATTCGGCACAGTGGGATTAACACCAGGAGCTGGCTGGTATATAACTAGTCATCTCCAAGTTGATATTGAGCCCACAGTTGGCACAGGCATGTGAGAAAGCTGAAACATTGTGTTGCATGTCTGCCTCTGAGTTGGCATATAGAGCGCAATAATCAGCAAAAAGGAACTCTCTGCTCTAGTGACTATATTAAGGCACAAGAACGGGATGAGAAGAATGAAAGGATGAAAACATGAAAACAATGAAGACAAAATGAAAATAACAAAAAAAAAAAAAAAAAAAAAAAACTTGTTGCTACTTATCTCAGAATCTCAGGCTGTGATACAAAATCTAAATCAGTATGTCTGCATGACTATGCATGTGTGTAGGTATATGTCAATGTATGTATGTCTCAACCATATCTTGCCCATATTATGTATATTGACAATGTACCGCTACATGGATTTAGTGTGGCTAATACAGAACATACGATTGCTTCTGAAAGATTAGTGGTTTGAACGGCCGAATGTGAGACCGGCCTGTGTGCCCAATTTGTGAATACTTTGAAAATACAATTCGAGGGCGTGTTCGTTCTTTCTATATGTCTATATGTGTGCATGTCTGTCAAGCTGTGTTTCTATGCAACTATTTGTCTAGTTCTCGGCGTTACATTTGAATTATACACGCATGCTGTATGTCTATAAACTAGCTAGCCTTCTATCTCTCAACGTTACATTTAATTTATAAACGCTCTGTCTATTTAACTAGCTATATTTCTATCTGTCAACGATACATTTAATTTATAAACGCTCTGTCTATTTAACTAGCTATATTTCTATCTCTCAACGTTACATTTATTTTATAAACGCTCTGTCTATTTCAATCAATCAATCATGTGCCATGCCGGAAAGCGTGGGCGGTCAAGTCTCGTCATTTCACTCGATCACCAGTGTCGTGGATCAGCTCAGTGTTCCTGTCTCGTCCATGCCATGTGGCCAAGCCATCCAGGTATTTTCCTCTCAGTCTGCCTCTTGGTCTGTTCCCTTCGATCTTGCCAGTTGTCACCAAGTTCTCCAATCCATTTCTTCTCATAACATGTCCAAAAAATTTTGACTGTCTACGTCTAATTTCTCTAATCAGTCCACGATGTTCATTTGTCTCCTGTAGTACTTGGTCATTGGTTTTTCTGTCTGTCCATGGTATTCTTTTCATTTTCCTCAGAAACCACATTTCCGCAGCCATAGATGTTTCTCAGCTTGACTGCCCATTGTCCAAGTTTCACATCCATACAAAAGAACAGGCTCTATGTATCCCCTCAACACTCTTTTTCTCGTTTCAATTGACATCTTTTTATTGGTCAGAATGTTTTTCATCTTGCTAAAAGCTACTTTTCTCCCCCGATGGTGTTTCCACCTTGTCGTGGTGGGGGAGCTTGAGTTTCTCAATGACCCTGAGAGCTATGCCGGCTGTAGGGTAGCTACCAGCAGGGCCTCCCAGCCGGACAGGTCAAAGGGTAGAGAACAGACAAAGAGAAACACCCTGGTCCTCCAGGTTGGTTGTTGAAGCGTGGGGTTAACATCCCCACCTTTATAAAAACCTTTCTTTATTACGAAATAAATACATGAGCCTCGATATCGGACTGACTTATCTGGACAACGACCTTGGAACGTTAAAGGGCTTTTGAGATTTGGAACATGGAATGTACGGACACTATTTCGAGCTGGAGCGGCCGAAGAACTAACCCGGGAGCTGGTTGAATATCAAATGGATATAACAGCAATTCAAGAAATAAGGTGGTCAGGAGAGGGTACTTTAGAGCAAAATGGAATGATTATAATATATGGAGGAAACACCCAAAATAAACATGAATTAGGAACAGAATTTGTCATCAATAAAGAGTTATGGGGGAACGTTTTAAACTTTAAAGCTTTTAATGACAGGATTAGTAAATTACGAATAAAAGGTAAATGGAAAAATATAACGATGATTAATGTACATGCACCTACTGAAGAGAAAGAAGATGATATTAAAGAAGACTTTTATAATGATCTGGAAGATGTCATAGAAGAAACCCCCAAACAGGACATCCTGATTGTGCTGGGAGACTTCAATGCAAAAATAGGTAGAGAGCAAACTAATAAAAAAGTGGCCGGTATGGAAAGCCTACATACAACTTCAAATGATAATGGATGGAGAGTCATCAACCTGGCAGAAGCCAAAAGACTGCAGATTAGCAGTACCAGACTACAAAGAAAGGATATACACAAACAAACTTGGAAATCATGTGACAAGAGAACCTATAATTAAATAGATCACATTTTAATTAACAACAGAAATGCATCAAACATACAGCAAGTCAGAAGTTATTGAGGAGCTGAGTGCCACAGTGACCACTTCCTCGTTAGAGCAAAATTTAAAATAAAACTTAAGAGAGCTTTCTATACTAAATTACAAAGATTACACCCAACATATAACAGAGAAAAACTACAAGACATTACAGTCAAAGAGAAATTTACAGATGAAATAAAATGTAAACTTGAAACTCTGCAAAACCCTTCGGAGGAAAGCGTTGACCAAACTTGGTTGAACATCAAGAATACAATTCAATCTACCGCAGAAGAATGTCTCGGTGTGTTAACCACGCATAGAAAGAACAGATGGTTCAATAAAAAATGTGAAGAAGCAGTCATTATGAAGAAGAATGCCAAACATGTATGGTTAAATGACATCAATAACATCCAAAAGGAAGATCATTATAGAAATGATTGTAAAGAGGTTACAAAAATAGTCAGACAGCAGAAGCGAGAATATATGAGTAACATAATCATATATATGGAAACCAGAAATCACCAGAAAAATGAATCCAGAAAATTTTTTAAAGAACTGAAGTCAATGAAACGAGGGCACCAACAAAACACATATGGTTTAAAAGACAAATATGGGAATATGATAAATACCAATGAGGAAATGTGCAACACATGGAAAGAATATTTTATTGAATTACTAAATTGTGAAGCTCCAAGTAACATTTTCCCACAGGAAGAGGTTCTAACACGCGAACCACAAATTGAAGAACCTACATTTGAAGAAATCCTATATGTAATCACACGACTTAAAAACAATAAGGCAACTGGGACTGATGGAATTGCTGCTGAATTTATAAAGGCAGGTGGCCATGCATTTCATCTAAAGCTATACGAACTAATAATAAAAATCTGGAGGACAGAAGAATTACCCCATGACTGGAAAGAGTCATTATTGATACCTATCTTTAAGAAAGGAGACATGTTCCAATGTGGAAATTATAGAGGAATATCACTACTGTCCACAAGCTATAAGATAATATCCGCAGTATTACTCAATAGACTAAAACCATATTCAGAAGATATATTAGGTGACTACCAGGCGGGTTTTAGACAAAACAGATCAACAATAGATCAGATATTTATCTTACGACAAATAGCCGAGAAACATTGGGAATATAAAAGAGATCTCCATAACATTTTTGTGGATTTTAAAAAGGCTTATGATAGTGTCCATAGGAATAGTCTATGGAATGCTATGCAGGAATTTGGAATACCAAGGAAGTTAATCAACATGACCAGACTATGCATGGAAGATACTTATAATATAGTAACATATAAAGGCAGGAAATCAGACCCCTTCCAAATAACATCTGGCTTGAAACAGGGTGATGCACTATCGCCGCTACTCTTCAATCTGGCTCTAGAGAAAGTTGTAAGGAAGATAAAGGAGGAATGTGATATTGGAGGAACATCCAAGCTGCTTGGTTATGCAGATGATATAGATATTATAGGGCAAAGTGAACAAAAGATATTGGAAATATTGACTCACTTAAAGGAAAAAGCCCAACAGATGGGGCTGGTTATCAACCAAGATAAGACAGAATATATGGTAATTTCAAGAGACGGAATGGCTAAAAACTCTGGCCACATACAAATATATAATATGACCATTAAAAGAACGGAAACATACAAATACCTGGGTACAATCTTCAACTGCTCCAACATCATAAGGGAAGAAATACAAACTAGAATCAACTCTGGAAATAAGATATACTATGCACTACAACATCTACTAAAATCAAAGGCGCTATCTCGTAACACCAAAATCACAATATACAAAACACTGATCAGATCAGTTGTGCTGTATGGCTCTGAAACCTGGAGTACAACGAAAGGAGACGAAGCCTTGTTACAAACCTTTGAGAACAAAATATTAAGACGCATCTTTGGACCCATTAGGGATACACAAAGTGGAGAGTGGAAAAGAAGAAGTAACAAAGACATTTATGATCTGTTTAAGTCCCCGCTAATCACTGGTATCATGAAGGCTAATAGACTACAATGGCTGGGGCATATAGAAAGAATGGAAGATAATAGGGAAACAAAACTCGCTTACACTCAGGAAATAAATGACCGTAGATCCCGAGGTAGACCAAGAAGACGGTGGAGAGATAATACATATACAGACCTACAAACACTTGGAATCAACGACTGGCAAGAGAAGGTCCACCAGAGAGACGAATGGAAACGGATTGTATTTGCAGCAAAGAACCTCAATGGCTCAGAAAGATGAAGAAGAAGAAGAAGAAAGGCTACTTTCGCCTTGGCGATTCTTGTTCTAATCTCTTCAAGGCATCTCCCATCAGATGTTATGACTGTTCCAAGATAATTGTACCGATTCACTTGTTGAAGAATATTTCCATTTACTTGTATATTACATTGTGCCACTTCTTCCTTCCTAGTGACGACCATAACCTGAGTCTTTTTACAATTTAATTCTAACCCCAGCTGCTCACTGTGTACAACAACCGCATCTACTAATTGTTGCAGATCCTGTGCATTGTCTGCAATCAATACTGTATCATCTGCATATCTAATGTTATTGATGTTTCGTCCTCCAATGCTGATTCCTTTTATATCCTCTATATTTCTGAAAATATTTTCACTGTATAGGGAAAAAAGATCTGGAGACATAACACATCCCTGCCTAACACCTCTTTTAATTGGCTGATACTGTCCCACTTCATTATCAATCCTTATTGCAGCTTGTTGTTTCCAATATATGTTCTTCATAAGTCTAATGTCTTTCCCATCAATTTGTAGATCTGCAAGCATGTCCACCATGTTGACATGTCTAACTCTATCAAAAGCCTGTGTATAGTCAATAAAGCAAAGATGTATATCCTTGTTTACTTCTATAGCACGTTCAATAACTGTTCGCAGCATATACACAGCATTTACTGTACCCTTTCCTTCTACAAACCCGCATTGTTCTTCCCCTATTTCAGGTTGTATTTCCCTCCTAACTCTATGCATGATAATTCTTAGCAAAATCTTTGTGATGTGACTCATTATACTAATTGTTCTATGTTGATCACATTCCTGTCTATTTAACTAGCTATATTTCTATGGCTCAGCGTTACATTTAATCTTATATATAAAAAAGGATGTGCGTATCTCTGTCCGTATGTCCTTTATACGCTCGCGAACGGCCCATCCGATTGAGATGAAATTTTCTACACGCCTTCCTTTCATTCCAGAGATGCCAACTGTCGTAGTTTTTTTTTCTTCTTCCTCCTCCTCCCTCCTCCCTCCTCCCCCTCCCAAAATACGTACGTCCAGGAAATGGTCTTCTACATAGACACTTCTCTCTGAGGTCCGCGATAACATCGGGAACGAGAACTTATATGACTACTTATATAAATTAAATGAGATGCTTCACACCAGGAGCTGGGCGATGTCGGGCCGGGTCAGACAGACAGACAGACAGACAGACAGACAGATAGTCGGTAACGGGAACGGGAACTTATATGACTACTTATATGAATTAAATGAGATGCTCCCCACCAGGGTCTGGGCGAAGCCGGGCAGGGTCAGCTAGTCTTATATATAAAAAAGACTTGTGCGTATCTCTGTCCGTATGTCCTTTATTTGTTCGCGAACGGCCCATCCGATTGAGATGAAATTTTCTACACGCCTTCCTTTCATTCCAGAGCTGTCAACTGTGATATTTTGTTAGTGTGAAATCGCCTGCTTACTCAGTATTATTTCATTTTTCATTTTTCATCATAATTTCATATATTTCAGGGGACCTAACTCTGTAAAAGTTATTTCAAGGGGCATAACTTTTCTGTATAACTTATAGTCATATTGTGGCATCGTTTTCAAAGATTTATAAACTCTTTGTCCATAGTTATGTACCGGCATATGAGTTATAATAAATAATGATACAATCTGTAAGGCATTTTCAAAGTTTTCATAAAAATGATGCACAATGCATAACATTGTAACTCATCTTTTTTTGCTTAAGAAGTTACTGTAGTCATGCAGGTGATTAGAAAGAGTTTTCATTAAAAATAATGGATGGTGTGTAGAAGAACGTTCTTTTAAGTTACTTTTTTTGTTGTATGAATTTAATGAAGCCGGACAGGGTCGGGCAGACAGATAGACAGACAGACAGACAGACAGATAGACAGTCGGGAACAGGAACTTATATGACTACTTATATAAATTAGATGAGATGCTTCACACCAGGAGCTGGGCGATGTCGGGCCGGGTCAGACAGACAGACAGACAGACAGACAGACAGATAGTCGGTAACGGGAACGGGAACTTATATGACTACTTATATGAATTAAATGAGATGCTTCCCACCAGGGACTGGGCGAAGCCGGGCAGGGTCAGCTAGTTTATAATAAACAAACAAGACTAAGAAATAGAACTAATAAACAGACAAGACTAAGAAATAGAACTAATAATCTGAAAAGACCAAGAAACAGAAGTAATAAACAGAATACGCAATGACATAGAACTAAGAAACAGGAAAGTCCAAGAAATAGAAATAATAAACGGAAAAGACTAAGAAATAGAATTAGTAAATAGACAAGACTAAGAAACAGAACTAATAAACAAACAAGACTAAAAAATATATCTAATGAACAGAACAGACTAAGAAATAAAACTAATAAGTAGAAAAGACTAAGAAATAAAATGAGAAAAAAAAAACTTAAAAAAAGGAAGGTGGCAAAAAGAAAAGACACAGAATTAGAAACATAAAAATAAATTGAAGAGATAAATTGCCAGATGAAAAGACTTGAAGTAACTGCAGCAGCGTTGTGCAACATCTTGAATTGACGGGAATCGTCACCAGTAACTTTGACGGATCCGACTCACCGCCGTTTAGTGGGGCTTTAAGATGTGTCTGGTCAATGAGGGTTTTGCCACATGGTCACTCCTGGGCAGTTTGATCACATTTGCTGATTCGGTGTCGACGGATTATTTATCCTCAAATGTAACCTCCCATTTGGACAGGACGACATTTCGTCATACTAGGGTCATCGTGTTATTTGTTTCGTTTCTCGGTATTTTCCGCAATTTTCATGCTCAGTGACTGGAAATGTACATTGTAATACTTGTTCATTTTATTGTGCACAATGTTTGGTCCAATCCTACTTTTTATTTGGCACGGAATCAGTTAATTATGGGTAATGCTATATTTACAGGATGCCTTAATTGTGTACGTGCGGGTCGTATGGAGAGTAGATACGAGGATATATCGTCCGCCTCTTACTTAACCGTGCAGGCCACACAGGCAGCTGCCTAGGCAAAGTGTCTCAATAAGAAAAGCTGTGCAAACAATTTATAACCAGTCTGATTCTAGCTCCGTGGCGAAGGCGTTACGGACGTAACTAACTGATCCTGTTATACACACATTTGAAACCTCGCCGGCGCTACCGAGTTCGTGCACTGTGTATTCTATCGAAGGAGACTAAGGTACTTGTGGGGATATCGGTCTGCAGGGAAAGTCATCCTTTATAAACCGAGCCAATAGAGTGGACACGGGGGTTCACGTTTTTTACACTTATACAGGACCATTCTAAAATCAACCGCCGATTGGCTAGTAAAAATTAACCGGTTGCCATAGCTACACCGGTCATTGCTGACACGATTCAGAAATCTCTTAGCTCACTACACATCAACCTAGACAGAAAATGCAGCAAGAAAATCCGGCTGCCGTGGAGGCTGAGGTACAAGCGTTGATTTTCGAGAATTCACTAGACGGTGATGTTGTCATTTACACAGATGGGTCGATCATCCGACATGTGAGAAGCTCATGGGCCTTTACGGCTCAGGCCGGAGGGAGAATTGTGAAGGAGGACTCCGATGCTTTCGTTGAGACCACAAATAGCCTGACTATGGAAGTCATGGCAGTAAGTAAAGCAATAACATGGCTCGAGACACAGACATTCACTAGGCCATGTTTCCTTAACATGCTCAAGAAGATAGAGATGGGGTGGATTCGAAGAGAATGGTTGCTGTCTCTGGAGCGGTCTCGGCTGGAAAAATTAGTTTCATCTTCGTGCCAGGGCATGCGGGAGTACAAGGACATGAGCGAGCTGACAAGCTCGCAGGTAAGGCTACTGTGGAGGGCGGACGCGCCATGGACCAGACTGACATTTTGAATGCTCTACGAGAAGTAAGACTTTTGCGAGAACCAAGTGATGTCTGTGAACCATGGCCAGACTGCGAGAACAGCAAATTAAAAGAGGGGTGGCCAAACAAGAACACTACGCAGGAAGCTAAAGGAGATTGATAAACCAACACAGAACTGGTGTCGTTAGCCGCTAAGCGCTGCGGGTTTTGCTGAGGAGGGGATCCGAGCACTTATGGGCTGAATGGTTCGATGTGCAATGAGGATGATCTGTCGACTAACTAACTAACATCAACCTACAGCCGCATTTGTTCAATGATCAACGTACAAACGACACAATCGACGATGAATCTCGGCCGCAATTTAGCCTTCTTCTTCTTCTTCTTCTTCTTCTTCTTCTTCTTCTTCTTCTTCTTCTTCTTCTTCTTCTTCTTCTTCTTCTTCTTCTGCTACTTCTTCTTCTTCAGCGTTCCGAGCCATTGAGGTTCTTTGCTGCAGATACAATCCGTTTCCATTCGTCTCTCTGGTGGACCTTCTCTTGCCAGTAATTTGGCCTTCTATTTGAAGAAAATGAATCACAACACGAATTTCACAGCTGGCGGGAAAGGTAATAACAGTGTTCATGTTTATTCGTTAGTGATTCGTGAACCACTGAACAAATGCAGCTGTAGGTTGATGCGTAGTCAGCTAATAGACTACTGAATAGTACCTGCAATGAACTATGGCTATGGCAATAAGATTAATTTTACCAACCAATTGGCGGTTGATTTTGGAATAGCCCTCGTAAGTCAAATACCACGTTGAGAGATAGAAATAGAGCTAGTTAAATAGACACAGCGTTTATAAATTAAATGTAACGTTGAGAGATAGAAATATAGCTAGTTAAATAGACAGAGCGTTTATAAATTAAATGTAACGTTGAGAGATAGAAATATAGCTAGTTAAATAGACAGAGCGTTTATAAATTAAATGTAACGTTGAGAGATAGAAATATAGCTAGTTAAATAGACAGAGCGTTTATAAATTAAATGTATCGTTGAGAGATAGAAATATAGCTAGTTAAATTTCCTAGTCTTCTGTCATTTGTCATTTAATGCCAACGTAGTACCTTGCGGTGTATGGCAGAGGGGTCTTTGAGCCTGAGGAATTAAGGCCGCCTGGCTAATGCAGTCGCCGAGAACTGTGCAGGTTAGAATTTTCTTTTTGCCCCCGACAGAAAAAAATCCCACACCTTACCGAGGGATCGAACCCAGGTCTCCCGAATGAGAGTCCGCGTTCTAGCCACTCGGCCAGCCGCTCCTGATTTCTTAGTCTTGTCTGTTTATTACTTCTGTTTCTTAGGCTTTCATGTTTATTACTTCTATTTCTTACTGTTTCAACTTATCATGGCCAATTTCTTAATCTTCTCATGTTATCTTTTACTAATTTTAGTGTTGTTGTTGTTGTTTTTTTTTTATCGTTATATTTCTTAATCTCCTTTTATCGCGTTGGCTTTTCTACTTGCCTCTTCAATTAACTTAGCCTTTTTCAGCTCAACTCCTTATATATTTCTTCATCCTTTCTGTTTTATCTCCTTCCAAAACTTCGTTACGTGTATTTATCTTCTTTTATTTCTTAATAATTTCTATTTATCTCATAATTGTTACCCTTTCAGTCTGTTGCCTTCTGTTTATTAGTCTTTTCTGTTCATCCCCTTCTCACCTGCAACACTCTGAGACCTGTCGTTGTCTCCCGTTCGAGTTAAACTATCTAATAGTTTTTACTCGCTTTTGTTTTCTTCCGGGTCTCAACTTACTGCAATGGTTACATGGAGTGTCCGTCGTTCAGAAAGCAATGGCAACCTACTGAACGTAAACCTGCCCAGTAAATCACAATCAGCTAAAAAAAAATGCTAGCGTTGACTGCGACGTCCTGTAACGAACATACAGCTAACTTTTAACTTAACAATGTTTTGTGTCTGGGGATATAGGACGCGTTGACCCTATCGATCATTTTTCTCCAAGTTTCCAGCCAACTATAATTATTATTTGCATTCTGCGGCGGAGATGTCGGTTACTGAGACGAATGTTGCCAATAACTTCGACGGCCAGACTAACTAGCAACCATTTCCTGGAAGAGGCTGGTGAAATATTACACACAACTGCAACCAAGAGACAGTGTTCTGTGGTCATAAAATGGAAAGAGAGGAAATGGAGAACATCGGGAGAATTGAAAAGATCAGTAGTAGAATTCACAGTGGCAGACCAAGAAAAATTGTTTGCTGGGATAAAATGATGAAACATTATACACAACTGCCACACAGAGACAAACAGTATTCTGTGGTCATATCATGACAAGCGATGAACCGGACAACATCGGGAAGTTTGGAAAAATCTGTGGTTGAACAGACAGAGGCAATCCAAGATGGTCTCAAACGATGGCGTCAGGGAATATTTTTTTCCCGCTCGCTCGCTTTGAACTCAAACGTAGCCTGTACACACTGTTTATATAGTGATGGACTGAATTTTGCGTGTGGATTAGCTTTCTCTATTAAGAGAGTCCCTCGCCATCAGACGAACCCACGCCGACTTCAAAGGTAGTTGTAATTTACGTCACCATGTCAAGGACGACAGGTAAACATTTTAGTACAGCTGCCCGGTGTAGGGGTTGAACCGCTTACCTCGGCATCAGCACACCGGATGTTTAAGAATACACGTTCTTACACATTCGGCCATGCTGACCTGCGGGGGGAATATCATTAGTGTAACCGATGTGGAACACCAAGGACCGAGATGTTTTTCTTCTTCGCTCTTCTTTCCTTGGAAGTACATCTCGCCTAGTTATGCGCCTCAAAAGTCAGCCTGAGCCCAACTTGGTCACGATTTGTGTTAACTTTGCGTCCTCTAGACAGATTGCATCCCGACTTGGACACTATCTGTGTCATCTTTGCTTCCTCTAGAAAGATTTCCTCCACGGTAACGGGATATATTTACTCCTGGGTAGGTTTTTCTTGTCTAACAATGTTGCCAGCAGACTGCTGTCTTACGGCCTACCTTTTGCGACTTCCAACTGCCGTGGGATTTGTAACGTGCACAACATCCCCACTGGATCTCATATTTTTCGCCCCTATTCGATGAGGCTGAATATCGTTCTCACTACCCTAGAGATGAGGGGAATAACAATGGTTCTTGGGAAAATTCCCAGCCCTCTGATAGGATCAAACCCCGTGCAATCTGAACCGCAGGCAGACGCGGTAATGACTTAGTCACGACCCCCCCCCCCCCCCCCCCACTTTTTTTCCATCCCAACCCCAATCCCTTCCAGAATAGAAATCTGTGTACATACATGAACGTCTACGCAACTCTGCAGGGTACATAAAAACGATCCTCAAACAGCATTAAATGTCACGGTAATATTGCATAACGCCGTCCTAGACTTATAAACGCGAAAAATAATCTCGAAGTAAGCACCTTTCCCTTATAACCTTCTGGGACATCCATCACACGAAGCTTCAGGGAGACCCATACTGGCTTCATTCTACCGCTTGATGCCAACATTTTCTGAAGCCCCACACAAAGTCTGCACGCGACAGTGCCCTGAGTTCATGCAAGCGGCAACATTGATTTCCGTGTCTGACTATCTCGCGTGACTGTTATTGCACGTGTGACGTTCGAATGTCACTGCCCACTCACTGTTTAATGAGTTTCTTTTCCTTCCGGCTACTGTTTCTTGCGATATTGTGTTTGTGGGTTGCCTCTATTTTGCAATGTCTGTTTGTTTGATGTCTCATTTTGCCGCTGTCTGTTGTTGATTGTCTCTATCTTTCAGTGTCTGTTTGTTGGATGTTTTAGGCTCCAGCGACATTTGAAAGTCGTAATCTTCTTCCCAAAGGGCTCGGGAATTACCGGCTTAGGAAGGACACCAGTGCTCTTTAATGTCTACACCAGCAAAGCCGCAGCTATTGAGGCACCAGGTGTTGGTAGAATCTTGACATTTGCAAATTATGTGCTGGTGTACAGACAGGGCAGAGATAAGGAAAGTTTGGCTGCAGGTTTACAGGTGGCAGTAAACAGGGTGGCAGAGTGATGCAGTGAAGCAGGGGCCGTTACAAAACCCAGACGAAGCATCAGTTGATTGGTGAGTGGCACCTTGCAGTCTTGACAGACCAAAGTATGTGAGTTTGAATGTGGCCAATATTCCATCACAATGCCTGGGCAGAGCTTCAGAGAAACATGTGGTGCCCAAACGACATGTTCCCTCTCTCGGCCTAGCCTTGTGTTTTCCAGAGGAATGGGTAACCAATACGTCTGGCACAAGGTAGGCTGCAGACGCTGGCGGCTCAGCGTCAAAACCTCCGAGACCTCGCCACCACGAGCAGGTGGCGAGTGATGGCCAGACCCTGGAACCAAAGGGACCCGGCTTAGAGGCGTTCAGCCAAGTCCCACAGGTGAGGGTCTCGTACGCGCCTGGACCATAAGGACGCGTACTTCTGTCAGAAGGTTGTATGGTACTCCCTGGATAACGGGATTGTGAAGGCAGATGTCCCATGTATTATATTGAATGGATGTCCTCTTAGTAGAGAGAGTAAATTGAAGTACTTGGGTATCACCTTCGACTGGTGTATGTCTTTTAAAGATCATGTGGAGGCTTTGGTGGTGAAGGCGGTAAGGAACTTAATGCTTTGAGTGCGATGGCAGCAACCGGGGTAGCGCAGAGGATGCTTTACAGGCTCTTCCGGCAGTTCATAATTTCTGTCACTGAGTATGGTTTGGGGCTCTTGGCAGTATCAAATGGCCAGCTTGAAAGGTTGGAGCGCGTACAAAATGCGGTCATGCTGGTGATTCTTGGATGCACAAAGGACACACCAGTTATATGCACGAGGCATATCCTGGCGCTACCAACAATGGTGAATAAGCATAGGGTGCCTCAGGCCAATTGATACCTGTGAGTTGCTGCAGTTAAGGATTACCCCCTGCATGAAGCCATAATATGGTCACGGGTCATAGACTAAGACGAGGCAGGTCCTGGATGGCACAGGCAGAAATATCTATACGTCAGGTGTGTGATCTAGAGACCATCAATCGTGAAAAAGAGTGGGTTGAAGTGCCGACAGACAGGACGGACTAGCACAATGTAATAGTAACACTGGGTCGAGAATGCAGAGAATGAGCAGCAGGCCGCATAGAGTTTGAGGTGCAAAAACTGGTCCAGAGTAATACACATCAAGGTGACATTGTCATCTGTCCTGATGCGTCAGTGGTGAGAAACAGACGGAGTGGTTGGTGCTTCATTGCGAAGGCTAATGGACGATTCTTGAAAAAGGAAAGTATGGTATATGAGGTTACGATCTCCAGCAAGAGAATGGAGGTGGAAGCAGTCATAGCGGCATACCGTTGGTTAAAGGAGACCACTGCAACACACATTGTCTTCATCGCGGACTCAAGGAGTATGCTTAGTAAGGTGGAGAAAGGAATGTTTCGTATGGAATGCTCACCTCGTTTCAGGGGTCACACATTGTGAGAATTGTATGGATATTTTGCCCTGGCCATGCTGGAGTGCGGGGGGAATGAACAGGCTGATAAGCTGGCAGAGAATGCACCTCTTGGTGGTAGATTATCTATGGACAAGGGAGAGGTAATCGTGCTCCCGTGGGACCAGGTGGAGAAGGCGGAGGAACAGATTGAGAACCCGTATGTAGAAAGGATGAGATTACGGGGGATTTGCAGGCGTTTTGGTAGAATCTCAAAGCTGAGAGGGAAGACCAGGAGAACTTTCAATCAAATAGCGGCAGGAACGATTCGTAGTGACTCTTCGCTGGCTGTTGAGCGACGGGGCGGAGCGCGTATGGGAATGTCCTGAGTGCTGTGATGTAGGTTCTTAGCTCAACTCAACTCAACTCATTTAAGTCTTCCACTGTCTGTTTATTGATTGTCTCTATCTTTCAGTGTCTGTTTGTTGGATGTCTCAATCTTCAACTGTTTGTTTTTTTGGGTGTCTCAATCTTCCACTGTCTGTTTGTTGGATGTCTCTATTTTCTACTGTCTGTTTGTTGGATGTCTCAATCTTCTACTGTCTGTTTGTTGGATGTCTCAATCTTTCATCTTCTTATGGGTGTGTGGTTAAGGGATGTGTGGCTGGGGGATGGGTGGGTGGGTAGAGGATGTGTGGGTGGGTGATTGTATATGGGTAAGGGTGTGTGTTTAAGGGATGTGTGGTTAAAGGATGTTTGGTTGCGGGATGGGTCGGTGGAGGATGTATGGATGGGTAGAGGATATGTGGGTGGGTGAGTGTGTGTAGGTTAGGAGATGGTGGGGGTTGTTTGTATGGGTGGGCACGGGATCTGTGAGTGGGCTGGGGGAGATGGGAGATTATGTGCGTGTGTGCGGAATTTGTGTGTGGGTAGGTGCGGGATATGTGAGATAGCGGGGAGATGTGTGTGTGTGTGGGGGGGGGGGGATGTGTGGTTCATTGTTTATGTTTACAAAATTCATTTGACAATGTTTTTCCTATGCACTATTGATGAACGAAAGATGAATGATTGGAAGGGCCTAATGTTAGTCGGGCCTGCGTGCCCAATTTATTACCCTTTGAAAATAAAGTCCGTTCGTTCGTTCGTACTGTCAGTTTGTTGGAGGTCTCAACCTTCTACTACGTTTGTTAGATGTCTCAATCTTTCACTGTCTGTTTGTTGGATGTCTCAATCTTCCCCTGTCTGTTTGTTGGATGTCTCAATCTTCTACTCTCTGCTTGTTGGATGTCTCAACCTTTTACTGTCTGTTTGTTGGAACTTCCACTGTCTGTTTCTTAGGTGTCTCAATCTTACACTGTCTGTTTGTTGGATGCCTCAATATTCTACTGTCTGTTTGTTGGATGTCTCAATATTCTACTCTCTGTTTGTTGGATGTCTCAATATTCTACTGTCTGTTTGTTGGATGTCTCAATCTTCAACTGTTTGTTTATTGGGTGTATCAATATTCTACTGTATGTTTGTTGGATGTCTCAATATTCTACTGTCTGTTTGTTGGATGTCTCAATATTCTACTGTCTGTTTGTTGGATGTCTCAATCTTCCACTGTCTGTTTCTTTGATGTCTCAATCTTCCACTGTCTGTTTGTTGGATGTCTCAATGTCTCAATCTTAAACTGTTTGTTTATTGGGTGTCTCAATATTCTACTGTCTGTTTGTTGGATGTCTGAATCTTCTATTGTCTGTTTGTTGGATGTCTCAATCTTCTACTGTCTGTTTGTTGGATGTCTCAATATTCTACTGTCTGTTTGTTGGATGTCTCAATATTATATTGTCTGTTTGTTGGATGTCTCAATCTTCCACTGTCTGTTTGTTGGATGTCTCGATCTTTAACTGTCTGTTATTTATATGTCTCAATTTTCCCTGTTGGTTGGTTCGATGTCTCATCCTTCCACTATTTGTTGTTTATATGCCTCAACCTTACACTGTTTGTTGAACGTCTCAAACCTTCCACTGTTTGTTGAACGTCTCAAACCTTCCACTGTTTGTTGAACATCTCAAACCTTCCACTATTTGTTGAATGTCTTAACCTTTCACTGGTTCTATGTAACGTGCAATAATTCATTGTCTAACCTTCAATATCAGGAAATAATGTAGAATCACATGAAATGCCACCCATCGAGCACTGGAACGTCATATATTTCTCCCCACGACGCTTGACGGCAAAAGTGGAAGATGATGATGATGATGAATGACGGGACTAATGGCTTAAATGTTCTACATTTCATAACACGTATCTGTTGCTTGTTATGTTTTTTACCTGTGTGAAACATCTTAAATCTGATGTTATCCGTCTGTCTAGATGCGTTAATTTCTGTACTTGATTCATCACCATCATCATCACCAAGTGCCGTGCCCGCTGGCGTAGGCGTTCATGACACTCCACAGATCTCGGTCTTTGGTTTTCTGGATCAGCTCTGCCGTTGATATTCCTCCATGCCACCGTCGCAATCCATCCAGCATAATTTCTCTTGGTCTGCCTCTGCCTCTCTTCTCCTCAATCTTTCTGGTTGTCATGATGTTCTCCAGCGCCTCTCTTCTCATCACATGACCAAAAAAAGCTGTTTGTCTCTTTCTTATTGTTGTATATAATGTTCTAGTTTCGCCAGCCTTTTTAAGGCATTCGTCGTTAGTTACTTTGGCAGTCCAAGGAATTCGCAACATTCGTCTAAGGAACCACATCTCAGTTCCTAGATTACGTTAACAATATTGACTTTAATTCAATAACAAGCTGCATATAAGTATTTGATTAACAAAGACAAAATAGACTCCACAATTTATTTTCTGGTATATTTTACTGTATCTCGTCAGGTGCGTACTACAGAAATCACCCAACATAAACTAAAAAAATAATTCACCCAACATAAACTAAAGAAATAAGATCATTCTTTCAGTAGCATGTCCTTTGCAGAACCTCGCTCCCATAACAACCTTCCGGAAAACCTCTCTATCATAAGCAACATGCTCCGCGTCCGATAAACCCATCTGGAGACCATCCGCCACATCCTGCACCCATCTTCTCTTTGGCCTTCCTCTTCCTCTCTTCCCATGCATATGTTTTTGCATATCCTATTTACAGGACATTGCAGTCAACACCAGCATTTTTTCTCCAGGTATATACCTCTCCATTATTGTTCTCTCCAAACTTTTGTGACGTATCAAGTGACCAAAATATTTCAATTTTCTTTGTTTTATCGTCTTTAATAGCCAACCGTCTTCAATATTCAGCTCTTGGAGTATAGATGCATTTGTTCTTTTCTTTATCCAAGATATTCTTAGAACCCGTCTATAACATCTATATTCAAAGGCATTTATGCGCTGTTCAGTTTGTTTAGTAAGTGTCCTGGTCTCAACATGCGCATGTTACAATGGGAAAGATGCATGCTCTTAAAAATCTAATTTTTGTAGTTCTATCTGTCCCACTCCACAATTTATTCAATTGTTTTAGACTTTCAAGAGCAATAGACATTGTCTTTTAATTTCTTTCATTGTGTCACCATTATTGCTGATCAATGACCCACGATATTCAAAATTTTCCACCACCTCCAATTTTTCCCTCATTAACATATATTTCTTTCTCCATAGTAGTTTTATATATATTATCTTTTTTTTTTTTGCTATGTAAAGATATACGTCGTGGTTTTCACTAATCATTTAGGTTGAGGTTGTTAGGTTTTCTATGCCATTCTCTGTTGTGGATAGTAATACTGTATCATCAGCATATCTAATCTGTGGTATTTCATGATCACCGATACTTAGGGCATCATATTGCTCCCTGGTTATATCATCTCTGATATTTCTCATTATACCAAGTTTTTACTCCGAGTTTTCAGGATGCATTGGCACCTTGCCGCCTTGACAGACAATAGTTTATTACATTGTGCTTTAAACAAGGCATACTAACTACAACCCATGGCGGTAGCGAATGTGACTGATAAGGCCAATTCGTGCTGTAAATGTTCGTCCACAGTATATGTATGTCAACACATGGCCATTTCCACCATTATGCACCATCTTACGTCTCGCACGCTCGGTGTGTGACTTATCTGCAATCATTTTTTACTTTGTCTTTATTCCATTTCTGATGATTGCCCTCCATGCAACACGTTCAGTGGCGACTTTCTCCCAATTTGCATTGTCAATGTCTGTATCAATCATGTCCGGCTTACAAACATCTTTGTATCGTAGTAGAGGCCGACCCTGAGATCTCTTACCCATCTGTAATTCACCAAAAAAAAAAGATGTCCTTTGGTATTCTACCATCATCCATCCTCCTAACGTGTCTACGAAGACTGAGCATGGAATACACCGTCACACAACCTGATCTTTCCAATACTTCAGTACTTGAGATTTTGACTTGCCACTTAATACCAAGTATTCTTCGCAGATACCGCATGCAGGATATGACGTATAGAACGGAAGTACTGTATAGTTTATTCCTTTTCAATAAAGCCACAGAATGAACTGACACACTTTTGCCATCTCTGTCTGACCTTGAAAGGGCCTTGGGAATAGAACATCCTATTTTTAACTAAATCAATGATCACTGTCAAGTACGATTTGACGGTAAGCCGACACTGTGATATACAAGCAGTGAACGAGTTTCACAATTCTCAGCTAGACGGGCGTTGGAGAGCAGGAGGTTTTCTATTGCATGATGAACATTTTGGATTGAGAGTCAGAGAGGTGAAAATGTTGGATTGAGAGTCGGAGTGGTGAAAATGTTGGATTGAGAGTCAAAGTTGTGAAAATGTTGGATTGAGAGTCGGAGTGGTGAAAATGTTGGATTGAGAATCAGAGTGGTGAAAATGTTGGATTGAGAATCAGAGTGGTGAAAATGTTGATTGAGAGTCAAAGTGGTGAAAATGTTGGATTGAGAATCAGAGTGGTGAAAATGTTGGATTGAGAGTCAAAGTGGTGAAAATGTTGGATTGAGAGTCAAAGTGGTGAAAATGTTGGATTGAGAGTCTTCTTCTTCTTCTTCAGCTTTCCGAGCCATTGAGGTTCTTTGTTGCAAATACAATCCGTCTCCATTCGTCTCTCTGGTGGACCTTCTCTTGCCAGTCGTTGATTCCAAGTGACTTGTAGGTCTGTACATGTATTATCTCTCCACCGTCTTCTTGGTCTATCTCGGGGTCTACGGTCATTTATTTCCTGAGTGTAAGCGAGTTTTGTTTCCCTATTATCTTCCATTCTTTCTATATGCCCCAGCCATTGTAGTCTATTAGCCTTCATGATACCAGTGATTAGCGGGAACTTAAACAGATCATAAATGTCTTTGTTACTTCTTCTTTTCCACTCTCCACTTTGTGTATCCCTAATGGGTCCAAAGATGCGTCTTAAAATTTTGTTCTCAAAGGTTTGTAACAAGGCTTCGTCTCCTTTCGTTGTACTCCAGGTTTCAGAGCCATACAGCACAACTGGTCTGATCAGTGTTTTGTATATTGTGATTTTGGTGTTACGAGATAGCGCCTTTGATTTGAGTAGATGTTGTAGTGCATAGTATATCTTATTTCCAGAGTTGATTTCTTTGTATTTCTTCCCTTATGATGTTGGAGCAGTTGAAGATTGTACCCAGGTATTTGTATGTTTCCGTTCTTTTAATGGTCATATTATCTATTTGTATGTGGCCAGAGTTTTTAGCCATTCCGTCTCTTGAAATTACCATATATTCTGTCTTATCTTGGTTGATAACCAGCCCCATCTGTTGGGCTTTTCCCTTTAAGTGAGTCAATATTTCCAATGTCTTTTGTTCACTTTGCCCTATAATATCTATATCATCTGCATAACCAAGCAGCTTGGATGTTCCTCCAATATCACATTCCTCCTTTATCTTCCTTACAACTTTCTCTAGAGCCAGATTGACGAGTAGCGGCGATAGTGCATCACCCTGTTTCAAGCCAGATGTTATTTGGAAGGTGTCTGATTTCCTGCCTTTATATGTTACTATGCCGGCTTCGTGGCTTAGAGGTTATGACTTTTCTCCGTAATCTCGTATACTCTCGCCGGTAACGTGATGACGGTTCAAATCAGCAGTGGTTCGAATAGCATCGGTAACTTACGGGGTATGTGAGCCGGCCGCTCAGAAAGCAATGGCAAACTACTGAGCTTAATCTTGCCAAGAGATCAACATACAGCTGAAAGATGCTGGTGTTGACAGCTAAGTCCTGTAAAGGATATGCTAAAAAAAAAAAAATATGTTACTATATTATAAGTATCTTCCATGCATAGTCTGGTCATGTTGATTAACTTCCTTGGTATTCCAAATTCCTGCATAGCATTCCATAGACTATTCCTATGGACACTATCATAAGCCTTTTTAAAATCCACAAAAATGTTATGGAGATCTCTTTTATATTCCCAATGTTTTTCGGCTATTTGTCGTAAGATAAATATCTGATCTATTGTTGATCTGTTTTGTCTAAAATCCGCCAGTTAGTCACCTAATATGTCTTCTGAATATGGTTTTAGTCTATTTAGTAATACTGCGGATAGTATCTTATAGCTTGTGGACAGTAGTGATATTCCTCTATAATTTCCACATTGGAACTTGTCTCCTTTCTTAAAGATAGGTATCAATAATGACTCTTTCCAGTCATGGGGTAATTCTTCTGTCCTCCAGTTTTTTATTATTAGATCGTATAGCTTTAGATGTAAGCATGGCCACCTGCCTTTATAAATTCAGCAGCAATTCCATCAGTCCCAGTTGCCTTATTGTTTTTAAGTCGTGTGATTACATATAGGATTTCTTCAAATGTAGGTTCTTCAATTTGTGGTTCGCGTGTTATAACCTCTTCCTGTGGGAAAATGTTACTTGGAGCTTCACAATTTAGTAATTCAATAAAAAATTCTTTCCATGTGTTGCACATTTCCTCATTGGTATTTATCATATTCCCATTTTTGTCTTTTAAACCATATGTGTTTTTTGAAAATGTTTCATTGACTTCAGTTCTTTAAAAAAATTTTCAGGATTCATTTTTCTGGTGATTAGTTTCCATATCTTTGATTATATTACTCATATATTCTCGCTTCTGCTGTCTGACTATTTTTGTAGCCTCTTTACATTCATTTCTATATTGCTCTTCCTTTTGGATGTTGTTGATGTCATTTAACCATTCATGTCTGGCATTCTTCTTCCTAATGACTGCTTCTTCACATTTTTGATTGAACCATCTGTTCTTTCTATGCGTGGTTAACACACCGAGACATTCTTCTGCGGTAGATTGAATTGTATTCTTGATGTTCAGCCAAGTTTGGTCAACGCTTTCCTCCGAAGGGTTTTGCAGAGTTTCAAGTTTACATTTTATTTCATCTGTAAATTTCTCTTTGACTGTAATGTCTTGTAGTTTTTCTCTGTTATATGTTGGGTGTAATCTTTGTAATTTAGTATAGAAAGCTCTCTTAAGTTTTATTTTAAATTTTGCTCCAATGAGGAAGTGGGCACTCAGCTCCTCTATAACTTCTAACTTGCTGTATGTTTGATGCATTTCTGTTGTTAATTAAAATGTGATCTATTTGATTATAGGTTCTCTTGTCACATGATTTCGAAGTTTGTTTGTGTATATCCTTTCTTTGTAGTCTGGTACTGCTAATCTGCAGTCCTTTGGCTTCTGCCAGGTTGATGACTCTCCGTCCATTATCATTTGAAGTTGTATGTAGGCTTTCCATACCGGCCACTTTTTTTATTAGTTTGCTCTCTACCTATTTTTGCATTGAAGTCTCACAGCACAATCAGGATGTCCTGTTTGGGGGTTTCTTCTATGACATCTTCCAGATCATTATAAAAGTCTTCTTTATTATCATCTTCTTTCTCTTCAGTAGGTGCATGTACATTAATGGATTGAGAGTCGGAGTTGTAAATATTTTGGATTGAGAGTCAAAGTGGTGAAAATGTTGGATTGAGAGTCGGAGTGGTGAAAATGTTGGATTGAGAATCAGAGTGGTGAAAATGTTGATTGAGAGTCAAAGTGGTGAAAATGTTGGATTGAGAATCAGAGTGGTGAAAATGTTGATTGAGAGTCAAAGTGGTGAAAATGTTGGATTGAGAGTCAAAGTAGTGAAAATGTTGGATTGAGAGTCGGAGTGGTGAAAATGTTGGATTGAGAATCAGAGTGGTGAAAATGTTGATTGAGAGTCAAAGTGGTGAAACTGTTGGATTGAGAATCAGAGTGGTGAAAATGTTGGATTGAGAGTCAAAGTGGAAAACATTTTGGATTGAGAGTCAGAGTGATCTAAATGTTGGATTGAGAATCAAAGTGGTGAAAATGTTGGATTGAGAGTCGGAGTGGAGAAAATGTTGGATTGAGAGTCAGAGTGGTGAAAATGTTGGATTGAGAGTCAAAATTGGTAAACATTTTGGATTGAGAGTCAGAGTGATCTAAATGTTGGATTGAGAATCAAAGTGGTGAAAATGTTGGATTGAGAGTCGGAGTGGAGAAAATGTTCGATTGAGAGTCAGAGTGGTGAAAATGTTGGATTGAGAGTCGAAATTGGTAAACATTTTGGATTGAGAGTCAGAGTGGTCTAAATGTTGGATTAACAATCAGAATGGGGAAAATGTTGGATTGAGGGTCAGGGTGGTGAAAATATTGGATTGAGAATCAGAGTGGTGAAAATGTTGATTGAGAGTCAAAGTGGTGAAAATGTTGGATTGAGAATCAGAGTGGTGAAAATGTTGATTGAGAGTCAAAGTGGTGAAAATGTTGGATTGAGAGTCAAAGTAGTGAAAATGTTGGATTGAGAGTCGGAGTGGTGAAAATGTTGGATTGAGAATCAGAGTGGTGAAAATGTTGATTGAGAGTCAAAGTGGTGAAACTGTTGGATTGAGAATCAGAGTGGTGAAAATGTTGGATTGAGAGTCAAAGTGGAAAACATTTTGGATTGAGAGTCAGAGTGATCTAAATGTTGGATTGAGAATCAAAGTGGTGAAAATGTTGGATTGAGAGTCGGAGTGGAGAAAATGTTGGATTGAGAGTCAGAGTGGTGAAAATGTTGGATTGAGAGTCAAAATTGGTAAACATTTTGGATTGAGAGTCAGAGTGATCTAAATGTTGGATTGAGAATCAAAGTGGTGAAAATGTTGGATTGAGAGTCGGAGTGGAGAAAATGTTGGATTGAGAGTCAGAGTGGTGAAAATGTTGGATTGAGAGTCAAAATTGGTAAACATTTTGGATTGAGAGTCAGAGTGGTCTAAATGTTGGATAAACAATCAGAATGGGGAAAATGTTGGATTGAGGGTCAGGGTGGTGAAAATATTGGATTGAGAATCAGAGTGGTGAAAATGTTGATTGAGAGTCAAAGTGGTGAAAATGTTGGATTGAGAATCAGAGTGGTGAAAATGTTGATTGAGAGTCAAAGTGGTGAAAATGGATTGAGAGTCAAAGTGGTGAAAATGTTGGATTGAGGATCAAAGTAGTGAAAATGTTGGATTGAGAGTCGGAGTGGTGAAAATGTTGGATTGAGAATCAGAATAGTGAATAATGGTGATTGAGAGTCAAAGTGGTGAAAATGTTGGATTGAGAATCAGACTGGTGAAAATGTTGGATTGAGAGTCAAAGTGGTGAAAATGTTGGATTGAGAGTCAAAGTGGTGAAAATGTTGGATTGAGAGTCGGAGTTGTAAATATTTTGGATTGAGAGTCAAAGTGGTGAAAATGTTGGATTGAGAGTCGGAGTGGTGAAAATGTTGGATTGAGAATCAGAGTGGTGAAAATGTTGATTGAGAGTCAAAGTGGTGAAAATTTTGGATTGAGAATCAGAGTGGTGAAAATGTTGATTGAGAGTCAAAGTGGTGAAAATGTTGGATTGGGAGTCAAAGTGGTGAAAATGTCTGATTGAGAGTCGGAGTGGAGAAACCAAGCGTAATCTACTGTCACCAACATCGCCAAACTGTTGTCTCACTACCAGAGGATCAGGACTTCGAGGACAGGCCAGACGGACACATGATCAGACTCCTACTGGTACCATTAGTATTGGGAATCTTCGCTGGCTGTTGAAGATGAAGACGACATGCTGCGAGTGCTGTGATGTCGGTCCTTGACTCAACGCAACTCATTTTGTCTGTTTTGAACAATCGTCGATAGCAATGTATCTTCGTTTGCTTCTTCACATGCGTCAACAGTTGCAGAACCCAACGGAAATATTTTCTTTGATGCTCCGTCTATTGTGTATAGTTATATTAACTGTTCTTGTACTCAGTTGTACTGCTGTAGTTGTCTCCGCTGTTGTCGTTTTTCGATCCAAGTCAAGGATTTATTACACTCTTGCTGCATTCCAGGCGTTGCACTGTGAGGACGATGTCCAGACTTTGACACATCACCTGCATTTGAGCAGCCACACTTACACTTTCTGCACCAGCGTCCGCACGTTTCTCGCAGGCCAAAGAAAGAAGTGCTGTGATAATTTTGGCAGGTCACTTCGCCTCCCAAGGGCGGGATGACTTGTGGGCATGCATACAGCGAATGTGCCACGCAGCAGATCTTCTGTGGGTGAGACCTCTCACTGTGAATATGATCTCTTGCTATGGGTGTGACCTATCGCTGTGGGTGTGACCTATCGCTTTGTTAAGTCATGCAGAAGACCATGTTTATGGTGCTCTGTGTTCTTGGTAATTTTTACCTCCGTTCGTCTTCCGTGTTACCATGTCAAGCCATCCAGTGAGAGTGGGTTGGTGCGGAATGTGTGTGTGGGAGGGGGATGTGTCACATAACATGATAATATGCATTGTTTATGTCTACAACATTCATTTGATTATGTTTTTTTTTTTTTTCATATGTGAATGTATCATGCACTGTTGATGAACTAAAGATGAGTGATTGGAAGGGCCGAATGTAAGACTGACCTGCGTGCCCAATTTGTAACCCTTTTAAAATAAAGTTCAATTCAAAAGTTCAATTCAACTCAATTCTCTCTCTCTCTCTCTCTCTCTCTCTCTCTCTCTCTCTCTCTCTCTCTCTCTCTCTCTCTCTCTCTCTCTCTCTCTCTCTCTCTCTCTGTTGACCTCTGTGTCGTGCGTGAACCTTCGTCTTCCCGATTGTCACAACCTGCTACACATTCCCTCGTCTAATAACGTGACCGGAACGTGAGTACTGTCGTGTCCTGGTTTTGGTAAAATGTCCATAGTAACTGATTCAGAGCTGAAGGATAATATATTGTCAAATGTGACCTCCCATTTGTACACAGGAGCTATTTATCACTCGGCTACGTCGTTCGGTTTACGAGTGCATTTTTCTCAGAGACTCCTGGGGGTCGTCGCTGGAGCTACGGAGTTTGTGCTTTGTGCGACCCTGTGGAAAGATACAGAGCTAAATGGGATATACCCGCTGCAATGAAGTCGGTCCTCTCGATTTATAAAACTGTTTAATGATATATAGCCATACTAGGGTCATCGTTTTTTTTTTTTTTTTGCGAGCACTCGCTTTGAACTCAAGCGAAGTCCATACACAATTTTTATAGTAGTGATGGACTGAATTTTGCGTGTGGGTTAGCTTTCCCTAATATCAGTGTCCCTCGCCATCAGGCGAACCCACTCCGACTTCAGAGGCATGTTGTTTGTTGTGTTTTGTGATATCTGTCGCAATGCTAATGTCCAGTGAGTAGTACTTTACATTATAATACGTGACCATTTGATTGTGTACCATATTTGGTCCAAACTTTACATTATAATACGTGACCATTTGATTGTGTACCATATTTGGTCCAGACCTACTTTTTGCTTTGCGCTGAATCAGTTAATTGGTCTCCTACAGCACATGGATCTGTGGCTTCTAAGCCCTTTGCGGGATTCTTAGCAATCTATACAGAAATCACACCTCTGCTACTTCCAGTGTCGCTCCACTCTGTTTATTCAGTGTCCGTATTTTCCCCGCGGCCAAAGAAAAAGTGCTGTGATAATTTTGGCAGGTCACTTCGCCTCCCCCAGGACGGGATGACTTGTGGGTATGCACGGAGCGAATTTGTGAGATCATTGCATAAATCGATCCGAACGTCTCGAAACTGAAAGGCAGGGTGGAATTTACAACCGGGGAAAGACACCCTGGGTCGTGCTCTGGGTGGGGTCCGCCCATAGAGAATGTTAGAGGGTGCGGGGCCGAACATTCGTAGAAGGGGAGCCGCTTATATTGATAAGAAGCCTCCTGCCGTGCTTGTTCTCGGCGGAGTTTGTATCACATCTGTTAATACTTAATTTAAGAACTAACATCACTGCGCTCGGGATATTTACACACGTGCTCAGTCCCTCTCTTCAAAAGTCACAGTGTAGTATCATTGCTGCTTCCCAAGCCTTGGTGCTGATTATTCCAGCAGCAATTTAGTTAAATGTCCGAGTGGCATTTCCTCTATGCTTTGAATATCGCTCAGGCTGGTCAGATGGATATATGCATGGATGGGTGCATGGAAGGATAGATGGATGGAAGGATGTATGCATGCATGGAAGGGTGGATGTATGGATGGATGGAAGGATGGATGAATGGATGCATGCATGCATGCATGCATGGAAGGATAGATGGATGGAAGGATGTATGCATGCATGGAAGGGTAGATGTATGGATGGATGTATGGGCGGAAGAATGGATATACGGATGGATGGATGTGTGTATGTATGGATGGATGGAAGGATGGATGCATGGGTGGAGGGATGGATGTATGGATGCATGGATGGAGGGATGGATGTATAGATGGAGGGAGTGGATGTATGGATGGAGGGATGGATGTATGGATTGAGGCATGGATGGAGGCATGGATGGATGTGTGGATGGATTTATGGGTGGAGGGATGGATGCATAGATGGAGGGATGAATGGAGGGATGGATATATGGAAGGAGGGATAGAAGTATGGATGGAGGTATGAATGCATGGATGGAAGGATGGAGGTATGGATGGAAGGATGGATGGATGTATTGGTGGATGGAATGATGGTTGCATGGAAGGAGGGATGGATGCATGGATGGTGGAATGGATGCATGGATGGAGGGATTAAAGGGTGGATGTCTGGATAGAGGAATTGAAGGGTGGATGTCTGGATAGAGGGATTGAAGGGTGGATGTCTGGATAGAGGGATTAATGGGTGGATGTCTGGATAGAGGGATTAAAGGGTGGATGTCTGGATAGAGGGATTGAAGGGTGGATGCCTGTATGGAGGGGTGGGTGGTTGTATGGATGGAAGGATGGATGCGTGGGATTGTGGATGGAAGGATGGATGAATGCGTGGATGGATGGATGCGTGGATGGATGGGTGGAAGAGTGGATACATTGATGCGTGTATGGATGGATGGATGGATGCATAGATGGAAGGACGGATGCATGTATGCGTGCATGTGGGTATGGATGGAAGGATGAGTGTATGGATGGAGGGATGGATGTATGTATGGAGTGATGCATGCTTATATGGAAAGATGTATGTATGCATGAATGGAAGGATGGATGGATGGATGCATGCATGCATGAATGGTAGGATTGATTTAAGTATGGAAGGATGCACGCATGGATGGAAAAATGGATGTATGGATGGAAGGATGCATGCATGGAGGGGAAGTTGGATTTATGAATGGAAGGGTGCATGGATGAATAGAAGGATGGGTTTATGTATGGAAGGATGCATGCATAAATGGAAGGATGGATGTATGAATGGAAGAATGCATGCATGAATGGAAGGATAGATGTGTGAATGGAAGGATGTATGTATGGATGGAAGGATGCATGGGTGGATGGAAGGATGGATGTATGAATGGAAGGACGTATGTATGGATGGAAGGATGCATGGGTGGATGGAAGGATGCTGGGTGGATGGAAGGATGCATGGGTGGATGGAAGGATGCATGGGTGGATGGAAGGATGCATGGGTGGATGGAAGGATGTATGTATGAATGGAAGGATGTATGGGTGAATGGAAGGGTGCATGCATGGATGGAAGGATTGGTTTATGTATGGAAGGATGAATGCATGGATGGAAGGATGAATGCATGGATGGAAGGATAGATGTATGAATGGAAGGATGTATGTATGAATGGAAGGATTGGTTTATGTATGGAAGGATGAATGCATGGATGGAATGATGTATGTATGGATGGAACGATTGGTTTATGTATGGAAGGATGAATGCATGGATGGAAGGATGAATGCATGGATGGAAGGATAGATGTATGAATGGAAGGATGTATGTATGAATGGAAGGATGTATGCATGAATTGAAGGATGAATGCATGGATGGAAGGATAGATGTATGAATGGAAGGATGTATGCATGAATTGAAGGATGAATGCATGGATGGAAGGATAGATGTATGAATGGAAGGATGTATGTATGAAAGGAAGGATGAATGCATGGATGGAAGGATGTATGTATGGATGGAAGGATGTATGTATGGATGGAAGGATGTATGTATGGATGGAAGGATGTATGTATGAATGGAAGGATGTATGTATGAATGGAAGGATGTATATATGGATGGAAGGATGTATGTATGGATGGAAGGATGTATGTATCGATGGAAGGATGTATGTATGAATGGAAGGATGCATGCATGGATGGAAGGATGAATGCATGGATGGAAGGATTGGTTTATATATGGAAGGTTGAATGCATGGATGGAAGGATGTATGTATGAATGGAACGATGCATGCATGAATGGAAGGATGAATGCATGGATGGAAGGATTGGTTTATGTATGGAAGGATGAATGCATGGATGGAAGGATGTATGTATGGATGGAAGGATGTATGTATGAATGGAAGGATGAATGCATGGATGGAAGGATGAATGCATGGATGGAAGGATGTATGTATGGATGGAAGGATTGGTTTATGTATGGAAGGATGAATGCATGGATGGAAGGATGAATGCATGGATGGAAGGATAGATGTATGAATGGAAGGATGTATGTATGAATGGAAGGATGTATGCATGAATGGAAGGATGAATGCATGGATGGAAGGATAGATGTATGAATGGAAGGATGTATGTTTGAATGGAAGGATGAATGCATGGATGGAAGGATGTATGTATGGATGGAAGGATGTATGTATGGATGGAAGTATGTATGTATGGATGGAAGGATGTATGTATGAATGGAAGGATGTATGTATGAATGGAAAGATGTATGTATGGATGGAAGGATGTATGTATGGATGGAAGGATGTATGTATGGATGGAAGGATGTATGTATGAATGGAAGGATGCAAGCATGGATGGAAGGATGAATGCATGGATAGAAGGATTGGTTTATGTATGGAAGGATGAATGCATGGATGGAAGGATGTATGTATGAATGGAAGGATGCATGCATGAATGGAAGGATGAATGCATGGATGGAAGGATTGGTTTATGTATGGAAGGATGAATGCATGGATGGAAGGATGTATGTATGGATGGAAGGACGTATATATGGATGGAAGGATGTATGTATGAATGGAAGGATGTATGCATGAATGGAAGGATGAATGCATGGATGGAAGGATTGGTTTATGTATGGAAGGATGAATGCATGGATGGAAGGATGTATGTATGAATGGAAGGATGCATGCATGGATGGAAGGATGTATGCATGAATGGAAGGATAGATGTATGAATGGAAGGATGTATGTATGAATGGAAGGATGTATGCATGAATTGAAGGATGAATGCATGGATGGAAGGATAGATGTATGAATGGAAGGATGAATGCATGGATGGAAGGATGTATGTATGGATGGAAGGATGTATGTATGGATGGAAGGATGTATGTATGGATGGAAGGATGTATGTATGGATGGAAGGATGTATGTATGAATGGAAGGATGTATGTATGAATGGAAGGATGTATGTATGGATGGAAGGATGTATGTATGGATGGAAGGATGTATGTATGGATGGAAGGATGTATGTATGAATGGAAGGATGCATGCATGGATGGAAGGATGAATGCATGGATGGAAGGATTGGTTTATGTATGGAAGGATGAATGCATGGATGGAAGGATGTATGTATGGATGGAAGGATGTATGTATGAATGGAAGGATGAATGCATGGATGGAAGGATGAATGCATGGATGGAAGGATGTATGTATGGATGGAAGGATGTATGTATGAATGGAAGGATGAATGCATGGATGGAAGGATGAATGCATGGATGACAGGATGTATGTATGGATGGAAGGATTGGTTTATGTATGGAAGGATGAATGCATGGATGGAAGGATGAATGCATGGATGGAAGGATAGATGTATGAATGGAAGGATGTATGTATGAATGGAAGGATGTATGCATGAATGGAAGGATGAATGCATGGATGGAAGGATAGATGTATGAATGGAAGGATGTATGTATGAATGGAAGGATGAATTCATGGATGGAAGGATGTATGTATGGATGGAAGGATGTATGTATGGATGGAAGTATGTATGTATGGATGGAAGGATGTATGTATGAATGGAAGGATGTATGTATGAATGGAAGGATGTATGTATGGATGGAAGGATGTATGTATGGATGGAAGGATGTATGAATGGATGGAAGGATGTATGTATGAATGGAAGGATGCATGCATGGATGGAAGGATGAATGCATGGATGGAAGGATTGGTTTATGTATGGAAGGATGAATGCATGGATGGAAGGATGTATGTATGAATGGAAGGATAGATGTATGAATGGAAGGATGTATGCATGAATGGAAGAGTGAATGCATGGATGGAAGGATTGGTTTATGTATGGAAGGATGCATGCATGGATGGAAGGATGTATGTATGAATGGAAGGATGCATGCATGGATGGAAGGATGTATGCATGAATGGAAGGATAGATGTATGAATGGAAGGATGTATGCATGAATGGAAGAGTGAATGCATGGATGGAAGGATTGGTTTATGTATGGAAGGATGCATGCATGGATGGAAGGATGTATGTATGAATGGAAGGATGCATGCATGGATGGAAGGATGTATGCATGAATGGAAGGATAGATGTATGAATGGAAGGATAGATGTATGAATGGAAGGATGTATGGGTGGATGGAAGGATAGATGTATGGATGGAAGGATGCATGCATGGATGGAAGGATTGGTTTATGTATGGACGGATGCATGCATGGATGGAAGGATGGATTTATGTATGGAAGGATGCATGCATGGAGGGAAGATTGGGTTTATGTATGGAAGGATGCATGCATGGAGGGAAGAATGGGTTTATGAATGGAAGGATGCATGCATGGAGGGAAGAATGGATTTATGTATGGAAGGATGCATGCATGGAGGGAAGAATGGGTTTATGTATAGAAGGATGGATGTATGTATGGAAGGATGCATGCATGGAGGGAAGAATGGGTTTATGTATGGAAGGATTCATGCATGGAGGGAAAAATGGGTTTATGTATAGAAGGATGGATGTATGTATGGAAGGATGCATGCATGGAGGGAAGGATGTATGTATGGATGGAAGGATTGGTTTATGTATGGAAGGATGAATGCATGGATGGAAGGATTGGTTTATGTATGGAAGAATGCATGCATGAATGGAAGGATGAATGCATGGATGGAAGGATGTATGTATGAATGGAAGGATGCATGCATGAATGGAAGGATGAATGCATGGATGGAAGGGTTGGTTTATGTATGGAAGGATGCATGCATGGATATAAGGATGTATGTATGAATGGAAGGATGCATGCATGGATGGAAGGATGTATGCATGAATGGAAGGATAGATGTATGAATGGAAGGATGTATGTATGGATGGAAGGATGCATGGATGGAAGGATTGGTTTATGTATGGAAGGATGCATGCATGGATGGAAGGATGGATTTATGTATGGAAGAATGCATGCATGGAGGGAAGAATGACTTTATGTATGGAAGGATGGATGTATGTATGGAAGGATGCATGCATGGAGGGAAGAATGGGTTTATGTATGGAAGGATGCATGCATGGAGGGAAGAATGACTTTATGTATAGAAGGATTGATGTATGTATGGAAGGATGCATGCATGGAGGGAAGGATGTATGTATGGATGGAAGGATTGGTTTATGCATGGAAGGATGAATGCATGGATGGAAGGATTGGTTTATGTATGGAAGAATGCATGCATGAATGGAAGGATGAATGCATGGATGGAAGGATGAATGCATGGATGGAAGGATTGGTTTATGTATGGAAGGATGCATGCATGGATATAAGGATGTATGTATGAATGGAAGGATGCATGCATGAATGGAAGGGTGTATGCATGAATGGAAGGATAGATGTATGAATGGAAGGATGTATGTATGGATGGAAGGATGCATGGGTGGAAGGATTGGTTTATGTATGGAAGGATGCATGCATGGATGGAAGGATGGATTTATGTATCGAAGGATGCATGCATGGATGGAAGGATGTATGCATGAATGGAAGGATAGATGTATGTATGGAAGAATGCATGCATGGAGGGAAGAATGACTTTATGTATGGAAGGATGGATGTATGTATGGAAGGATGCATGCATGGAGGTAAGATTGGGTTTATGTATGGAAGGATGCATGCATGGAGGGAAGAATGGGTTTATGTATAGAAGGATGCATGCATGGAGGTAAGAATGGGTTTATGTATAGAAGGATGGATGTATGTATGGAAGAATGCATGCATGGAGGTAAGAATGGGTTTATGTATGGAAGGATGGATGTATGTATGGAAGGATGCATGCATGGAGGTAAGATTGGGTTTATGTATGGAAGGATGCATGCATGGAGGGAAGAATGGGTTTATGTATAGAAGGATGGATGTATGTATGGAAGGATGGATGCATGGAGGGAAGAATGGATTTATGTATGGAATGATGCATGCATGGAGGGAAGAATGGGTTTATGTATAGAAGGATGGATGTATGTATGGAAGGATGCATGCATGGAGGGAAGAATGGGTTTATGTATGGAAGGATGCATGCATGGAGGGAAGAACGGGTTTATGTATAGAAATATGGATGTATGTATGGAAGGATGCATGCATGGAGGGAAGAATGGGTTTATGTATGGAAGGATGGATGTATGTATGGAAGGATGCATGCATGGAGGGAAGAATGGGTTTATGTATAGAAGGATGGATGTATGTATGGAAGGATGCATGCATGGAGGGAAGAATGGGTTTATGTATAGAAGGATGGATGTATGTATGGAAGGATGCATCATGGAGGGAAGAATGGGTTTATGTATGGAAGGATGCATGCATGGAGGGAAGAATGGATTTATGTATGGAAGGATGCATGCATGCATGGAGGGAAGAATGGGTTTATGTATAGAAGGATGGATGTATGTATGGAAGGATGCATCATGGAGGGAAGAATGGGTTTATGTATGGAAGGATGGATGTATGTATGGAAGGATGCATGCATGCGTGGAGGTTTATGTATGGAAGGATGAATGCATGGATGGAAGGATGGGTTTATGTATGGAAGGATGCATGAATGGATGGAAGCTCATTTTGTTGTTAAGAATTAACATAAATCGGCATGTTTCCAAATCGCCTGCAGCTAATATACATCTCAAGCTGCTACTAGACACAGAAGTAAAATCATAATAAAATTCATCTAATCTACAAGCGGGTATTATGATATTAATTCGCCAACATCCCCAAGTAAAAAGGCATTTCCAAAGGCCAACGATCAACGACCAACGACCACGCATACTAACAGTTACACAGACCTGATCGATTGCGAACCAGACCGCCCACGCTTATCGGTGTGACATACGATGATGACAACTGACAACGACACAAACAGTCAAAACATCTTACACACTATACGGGCTGAAACACTAATTACAAAACTATCAACGCTCATAACACAATAATATTCCTAAAATGTAACATACCTGCTCTGGTATATTTCATTAGCACCTAGTTCCCTGTCAAGGGCTGGCCGAGAATAGCTGATATACGACCGTATAACCGAGTGATGGAACTGTCAACGCTGAATCTAAATTGCAGGCACTGTAAAACAGCAATTTCCGACTACAGATCCAGACAAAACAGTGCGCTGGTATTTGCTAATACGTTTTTCATACTTAGCTTCCCTTCCGGACAGATTGTTAATCCTGCTTGCTCAGATTTTTCAAATACCGTTGTGGAATTGTCACAGCTGTGTTGTATAAAAATCCCTGTATTGATTTCTAGGAATCGATTTTAATCGAGTGACAAAAGGTGGGGCGGAATCACATTGTCCCAGTGCCAGCGATGGTAGGAACAATACGCCCGTGTAGACATCGGGCACCCTGGGATAGGCCGTCGGCAAATCAATACACGAAGCTGACTGCGACACGGAGGGGGACCAGACCACCGTTTGGGGACAGATATCGTAAGATGGTGAAAGATTGATGAGCAGGCTGGGAGATGAAAGTGACAAAGATACGCGGAGATATTAGGGTTTTTTTTTTTTTTTTTACTTCTGTTAATGTGATGACTGTGAGAGACAACTAGATCTGGCACGTACTATCTGTTAAAACGAGATGAGGGAGGGTGCAACTGAGAACAGAAAATCAATGGCAGACACACATATAAACATGGGGCCAGTTTTATGAATGAATCTGTTGGGTGTTGTGAAACCACAACCACACACATGATTTTTTTGTTTTTTACAATTTAGCTGCATGCAGGAATCCAGGGAGGGTCAGGTCAGGTCATGTCATTTTTCCCATTACCCCTACCACGTTCAAGAGAAGTTATAATTTTTTTAAAGTTGAATATCCCTTACAGGACGTTGCAGTCAACACCAGCATTTTTCAGCTGTGTTGATGTTCTTAGCAAGACGTTCAGTAGTTTGCCATTAAGTTATAATTAGGTTCCATCAGGTCTCCCTGACCAAGGTGGTTAACGACATTGTTCGTAATCCCGTATATCCACGTGGGGAAAACAACAGCTGCGAGAATCGGCAGCGGTTCGCACCGCGTTGGTAACTTACTGGGGTATGTGAGCCGGTCGTTCAGAAAGCAATGACAAACTACTGAACGTAAAATCTTGCCTAGTACATCACCAGCAGCTGAAGAAATACTGGTGTTGACTGCAACGTCCTGTAAGGGATATGCAACATTAAAAGAACAAGGTTCCATCTAAGCTCCTGGTTAATAATCCTGTGGCGAAATTAGCCATATTTAGGAAATGTGCATTTGCAAAATGTTGCATATAGTCGAGCCACCGTTCACAGACTGTCTGTCAAACCCCAGTTAAGTGTGTTTACGTTCAGTAAGTATGGCGTGGATGTTGGGGTGAGGGGGGAGGGGTCTTGTGCGCACGGGGTCATGCTATGGACTGTTGATCCTAGCTGATTTCCGAGCCGACACGGACGGTAGAAGCTCCCAAATGGGAATCACTATTTGCCGTCCATGCGGACACTTGCATACAGTCGAGCCACCCTTCACATACTGGACAACTAGTTGGTGAGGGATTGTTGTTGTTGTTGTTGTTATTATTATTATTATTATTATTATTATTATTATTATTATTATTATTATTATTATTGTTAGTCAGGTCTTAGTCAGATATGACTGAGCTACCGTATGACAGTAGACGGTACTACCTGCTTTCTGTCAGCGCCGAGTGTTGGGCGGCGCTTACCAAACCTGACACCCCACATTGTGCCAACGGCTTCGGGCGGAAGAGCGCAATTGGGAGGGTACTAGCCTTATCCTGGTGCGAGGAAATGCAACCCAAAGACAAAATAAGTCATGGCAGGGCAGACCAGGCCCTAAGCCTTGGTTGGCAGCTGGTCTAGGATCGAAGCTCCGACAGGCGGACAGTTAGAGCATTGCTTTGCTGATCCGGCAGCTTCTGCAGCTTGTCTTGTTCCAGATGTATAGGTAACTTTCCTCTGGAGTGAACTAGGCAGGCCGAGAGAGGGATCATGCTGCATGGGCAACACATGGTTTCTTTATTTTAGCCCAGGCTTTGTGCTATGGAGAGGCAATAACTCCATCCCTGGTCTTAACCGGTCTCGGAATCAAAGCGAGAGGCAACTGTTACGGGTTATAAGTCCTTGTCATTTGGCGTAGACATGGGGCGCCACGCGTTGCCTCTGACGGTGGGAGACACCTATAGGTGTCACTGATCAGCTACCGCCCGCCTCAAGCTGGGCAGCCCCCGGCCAATTGGGTGCTGATCCGCCACAGCCTGCCTGCTTCAATGGGTGCTTGGGGCTAGGACAAAATCTGCATCGCAGGCTGTAAAACCAATGCACCAGGTACTAATAAAAAGAATAATAGAAACCTCAAGCTACGGCTTGCAACCTGGAACGTGAGAACCATGTGTCCAGGATTTTCCACTGACTTGACAAATATTGACGATGTGAGAAAGACGGCTGTGATTGATGCCGAACTCAATCGTCTTAACATTGATATTGCTGGCCTGCAGGAGACTCGCCTCGCTGAGGAAGGGTCACTCAGGGAAAACAATTACACCATTTTTTGGAAGGGAAGAGGGCAGGCAGAAAAAAGGCAACACGGTGTGGGCTTTGCAGTGAAGAATTCGCTACTGGGAATGATTGATATCCCATCATCATCATCAAGTGCAGTGCCGGCTGACGTAGGCGTTCATGGCTCTCCACAGATCTCGGTCTTTGGTGTTCTGGATCAACTCTGCTGATGATATTCCTCCATGCCACCGTCTCAGTCCGTCCAGCATCATTTCTCTTGGTCTGCCTCTGCCTCTCTTCCCCTCGATCTTTCCAGTTGTCACGATGTTCTCCAATGCCTCTCTTCTCATCACATGACCAAAGAAAGATGTTTGTCTCTTTCTTATTGTTGTATATAGTGTTCTAGTTTCATTAGCCTCTTTCAGGCAATCGTTGTTAGTTACTCTGGCAGTCCAAGGAATTCGCAACATTCGTCTTAAAAACCACATCTCTGTTGCTTCTAAGTTCTTCCTAATTTGTTCATTTACATTCCAAGATTCGCTGCCATACAGCAAAACTAGTTCTATATAGCATTTTAGTACTCTCTTTCTTACATTCATTGATAGCGACTTATTGCATAAGATACTCTTCATTTCCTGAAATGCTGTCTTTGCCTGCCCTATTCTGCTCTTAATCTCTTTTGTACATCTTCCATCTGATGTTATAAGTGCCCCTAGGTATTTAAAATTATCCACTTGGTTGAGAATTTCCCCTTCTATTTCTATGTCACATTTTGGCGTCCCCATTTTCTTTGATATCACCATTGTTACTGTTTTCTTGATATTCAAGGACAGTCCTTTCTGTGCACTCTCTGTTACTACACTGTCCAACAATTGTTGTAGGTCTGTTGCATTATCCGCTACCAATACTGTGTCATTTGCATAGCGTATATTGTTTATATTATATCCTCCGATTAGTATTCCTGGCTTCTCTTTGATCTCTCTCATTATTACTTCGCTATACAGGGAGAAGAGATCGGGTGACAAGACACACCCCTGTCGTACTCCTAGCTTTATCTGTTCGTAACTACCCTCTTTATTTCCCATTTTAATTGCTGCTACTTGGTTCCAGTATATACTCTTTATTATTCTTAAATCTTTCCCATCAATGTTGATATCTTCCAACATTTTAATCAGCTCATCATGTTTTACTTTATCAAATGCCTTAGTATAATCTATGAAGCATAAATATATGTCTCTTTGTTTCTCTATTGATCTTTCTATTAGTGTTCGTAATATATATATTGCATTGTTTGTACCCTTTCCTTCCATAAAACCATACTGTTCTTCACTAATTTCCATTTTTATTTTCTTTCTTGTTCTTCTCATTATAATTCTGAGTAGAAGCTTAGTGACATGGTTTATGAGGTTAATTGTACGAAAATCTTCACAATCAATTGCTCCTGGTCTTTTTGGTATAGCTATAAATACAGATTTCAGCATATCACTGGGTAAATATCCACTACTGTAAATATCATTCAACATTTTGGTTAATATATCTACTCCAAATTCTCCCAACACTTCTAATTCTTCTATTGTGATTTCATCTGGCCCAGCTGTTTTTCCTTTCTTCATATGTTTCATAGCATCAGCGACTTCTTCTTTTAGAATAGGTGGGCCTTCTAAGTTACTTTCTTCTGTTAATTCTTCCCTTTCTCCATTATATAATTCTCTTATATACTCATTCCACCTCTTCATTATAGCACCTTCCTCCAATAAAGTCTGTCCTGTTTTTGATTTCAAACACCCTGTATTTATTCTTATTTTTCTTCCTGTGAGCTCGCTGATTTGTCTGTACATACTTTTTTGATCTTTAATGGAATTTAATTCAATTTTTCTGCATTGCTCATTTAACCAACTTTCTTTTGCCTTCACACATTTATCTCTTATTTCTTTATTTATCTTAGCATACTCTTGTTTGTCATTTTTATTCTGTTTCCTTTTGTCCATCAACCTTAAGATTTCTTCATTCATCCATTTTTTCTTAGCTTTTTGGCTTCTCTCCGGTAATATTTCTTTGCTAGTTTGATGAATGGAGTCCCTTAACATTTCCCATTGTTCATCTATACTCTGTATTTTAGCTATTGCATTGTACCTATTTTTCACAGTCACTCTGTATTGTTCTTGAATTTCTTTATCTACTTTCAGAACCTCTTTATTAAGTCTCAAGTTTTTAACCATTTTTTCCCCTCTCTTTAATCTTACTTTTATTTGTCCACATAGTGGTACATGATCACTGTTACCGTCAGCACCAGGCATTGTCTTTACATTAATTAATGCATTTCTAAATCTTTTATTAATAAGTATGTAGTCAATTTGGTTGCGTATTTTCATATCAGGGCTTTTCCATGTGTATAGTCGTCTTTTATGGTGTTTAAACCATGTGTTTCCAATTATCATATCATTAATATTTGCCCATTCTATTAGTTTCTCTCCTCTTTCATTTCTTGTACCTAAACCGTAATTCCCCACTATATCCTCTATTTTTCCCTTTCCTACTTTTGCATTAAAATCCCCCAGTATTATTTTTATTTCTTGTGATCCAATTTGGGCTATTGCCATTTCAACTTCATCGTAAAAGTTTTGTATATCTTCATCACTACTGTTTGTTGTTGGTGCATATACTTGTATAATATTTATATCTATTGGTTTGCCTTTGATTTTGACCATTATAACTCTATCTGAAATGCACCAGTATCCAGTCATAGATTTGGCTGTATTTTCATCAAATATTATTCCTACACCTTTTTCATGTGTGTCCCCTCCAGAATAAATTATTGTGTGTTTGTCGGTTATAATTTTGCCAGATCCCTTCCATCTCATCTCACTTATGCCTAGTATATTCATTTTCATGTTTTCCATTTCTCTTAGAACATTGTTTAACTTTCCTAGCTCATTTAATGTCCTAACATTCCACGTTCCTACTCTAAATTTATTTAGTTTAGTTATTGGTTTAGTTTTGCCATCAGTAGCTGGATGACGGTCTGGTGTCACCTGTGGCTCATGACTGTCCCTACCGGACGAGGATGTCCTAAGACAGCCATTAACGTCGTTCACTATTTCTGAAATGTGTGTCGCCATGAAATCTTGGGAAGATAATGTGGTGGTTTCCCCTTGCCTTCCACATTCACACGGTGGTCTTTTAACTCTGCCTTTGACAGCCATTTCCGACTGTCAGGACAAGTGAGTGCCCTGCTCTGCTCAGCTGCAGAGTTGTCCACTTATTCCGGTGGATACTCGGTCCCCAGAGCTGTGTTAGCCACACCGTGGTGTGTTTCCATCCTCTACCGCGGGGAGGTGCAGTTGGGATTTTCCCTTCCTAAAGTTATGGTCTATGACCAAAACTCTCCAGTACTTTTTAGAGGAGATATCCCAGCTGGAGTTAATGAAAGATTATTATCACTGCGCTTGGCAACCTCTTGTGGATTTGCCACCATTCTCACTGCATATGCACCGACACTCACTTCCTCTGATGATGTGAAGGATACGTTCTATGAGCAGCTAGACTCTGCGATCAAGGCAGTTCCAAAATCCGACTACATTTATATGCTCGGTGATTTCAAGGCTCGTGTGGGCAAGGACTCGAGTTCATGGCCAGTGTGCCTTGGAAAATACAACATCGGTCGCATGAATGATAATGGGCAAAGGCTGCTGGAGCATTGCACTAGAAATGACCTATGTATTACAAACTCCTTTTTTAAAACAAAAGAGATGCATAAGGTCACATGGAAACATCCAAGATCCGGCCATTGGCATCAGCTGGACTTCATTATCACACGGAGACAACATCTGAACCATACATCATTAACTCGAAGTTACCACAGTGCTGACTGTGATACAGATCATTCTTTGGTTGTTGCAAGGGTTAGACTGAGACCAAAGAGAATCTACACAGCTAAACACAAGTCTAGCCCCAGGATTAATATTATTAACACTCACGATCCTGGAAAGTGCTTTGAATTTCAACAGCAACTTGAGGACGCTTTCAATGATACATCAGAAAATTGTATAGTAAATGGAGTAAACTTAAGGAAACTATTTATAAAACAGCGGTAGGGGTTTACGGCATTGTGGATCATAAGAGGCAGGACTGGTTTGCGGCAAACAGCCAGGTACTGCAGCCCTTGATTGATAAAAAGAAGATAGCTCTCTTAAGAAACAAGGAAAGACCAACGCGTAACACTCTGAGTGAGCTGAAGCAAGCGAGGAAGGATGTACAAAAGGCTGCTAGGCAGTGTGCGAATGACTATTGGATCAAGTTATGTGAGTCCATTCAAATCGCAAGTGATAAGGGAAACATCAGAAGCATGTATGAAGGGATAAAGAAAGCCTGTGGTCCAATGATCAAAAGAAATGCACCGCTGAAAACCTTGACTGGAGAAATCATCACTGATAAGAAACAGCAGATGGATAGATGGATCGAGCACTATTTAGAGCTTTACTCAAGTGAGACCAAGCTGGCGGATGATGCCCTTAACGCCATAGAGGCCCTGCCAACTCTTGACCACCTGGACACACTTCCCACTATAACAGAAGTTAAGTGTGCTATAAATGAGCTTGCATCTGGCAAGGCTCCAGGTAAGGATGGGATTCCAATAGAGGTGATCAGGAGTGGGCAAGACACCCTCGCTCTACAGATCCACCAGCTAATAGAGCTATGCTGGCGAGAAGGACAAGTCCCACCGGATTTCAAAGATTCAAACATCATAACGCTGTACAAGAACAAGGGAGATCGGGGCGACTGCAACAACTATAGGGGTATCTCACTTCTGTGTATTGTTGGGAAAGTATTTGCCAGAATTGTCCTGCGCAGACTTCAAGTCCTGGGAGATCAAGTCTACCCCGAATCACAGTGCGGCTTCCGTCAGAACCGGTCTACCATTGATATGATATTCTCATTGCGACAGATGCAAGAAAATGCCGGAAACAAAATCAGCCACTGTTTATTGCCTTCATCGACCTCACAAAGGCATTCGATTTGGTCAGTCGTGAGGGTCTGTTCAAAGCACTAAAGAAGATTGGCTGTCCACCAACTCTTCTGTCCATTGTGGAATCGTTCCACACAGGCATGAAGGGTATAATCAAGTTTGATGGCTCAACTTCAGAAGAGTTTGAAATCAAGAGTGGAGTTAAGCAAGGTTGTGTACTACCCCCCACCCTCTTTGGGATATACTTTTCACTTCTACTGAAATATGCCTTTCGTGATCAGGATGACGATATATACATTCACTCATGCTCAGATGGTGGCCTCTATAATGCTCAGAGATTGAAGGCCAAGACCAAAATTAGCAGGGTACTAATCAGAGAGTTGCTTTTTGCGGATGATGCTGCGATTACGACCCACTCTGAGGAAGAATTACAACATCTACTATCTGCATTCTCCAATGCTTGTTCTGAATTTGGTTTAACAATTAACAAAAAGAAGACACAGATTATGTCACAAGGTGCACATGGTGTACCATCAATCTTTATTGACGACGCCGAACTGGAGATAGTAGACCATTTTACATATCTAGGATCAGAGGTAAATAGCAAATTATCCCTCGATCAGGAAATCAACATCAGGATTGGCAAGGCAGCAACAACAATGAACATGTTAGCAAAAAGAGTCTGGGAGAATAGGAAGCTTACTGCCAAAACAAAAGTCCTCGTCTACCAAGCCTGTGTCCTTAGTACTCTTCTTTATGGCAGTGAAACCTGGACAACTTACTCACGCCAAGAGAAACGTTTAAACAGCTTTCATATGCTGTGTCTGCGAAGAATACTTGGTATTAAGTGGCAAGACAAAATCACAAATACTGAAGTATTGGAAAGATCAGGTTGTGTGACGGTGTATTCCATGCTCAGTCTTCGTAGACTTAGATGGATAGGACATGTTAGGAGGATGGATGATGGTAGAATACCAAAGGATATCTTTTTTGGTGAATTACAGATGGGTAAGAGATCTCAGGGTCGGCCTCTACTACGATACAAAGATGTGTGTAAGCGGGACATGATTGATACAGGCATTGATAATGCACAATGGGAGCACGTCGCCGCTGAACGTGTTGCATGGAGGGCAACTATTAGAAATGGAATAAAGACAAAGGAGAAAATCATTGCAGATAAAGCACACACAGAGCGTGAGAGACGTAAGATGGTACAAAATGGTGGAAATGACCATGTTTTCACATGCACCTACTGTGGGCAAACATTTGCAGCAAGAATTGGCCTTACCAGCCACACTCGCCACCGCCATGGATCGTAGTTATTGCCATATGACAGTTATTAAGCCTTTTTGAAGCACAATGTACCAAACTATCGTCTGTCAAGACGGAAAGGTGCCAATGAATTATTATTATTATTCGGCTTCTGCTTACGCTTCTGCTGCTGCTACTGCTTCTCCTCCTCCCCTCCTCCTCCTCCTTCTTCTGCTTCTTCTTCATCTACTAATTCTTCTTCTGTTACTGCTGTTGCGTCTTCTTCCTCTTCTTCTTCTTCTTCTTTTTTTTCTTCTTCTTCTTCTTCTTCTTCTTCTTCTTCTTCTTCTTCTTCTTCTTCTTCTTCTTCTTCTTCTTCTTCTTCTTCTTCTTCTTCCTTGTGACATAATCACCAACCATCATTTTGCAGTACGTCAACATTTTCGCACCAACTACCGAGAACAACATACAATTGACCGCACCATTGAGAATCGAACACAACTTGACACTCGAGATGGACATATGTCAGCTATTTATGGAAAGTACAGCGTCTGCAACTAGGAAAAGCATTGGAAGAAGCCGGTCACGTGAGATAACTTTGACCTGCGACAGCGTTCATTTATACAAAACCGCGCACTTCTCAATCTTCATGCCTGACGGACGGTCAGAGCGCCAATGTGACCTGTTCTTTACATGAAAAACCGGCAGTTTGATCCGAAACCCGAGGTAAGCTTGTGAATCTGCAGATCAATGTATTACCCAGATGTATGCAGCTGAGGTATACCGTGTTTGTGTGTCAAAATAATATGTATTAACTGTAAAATAAATCTCTGAAGTGTAAAATTGTCGATTGCCTACTTTTAGCTACACTGAGCCTTTCCCGGGCAAAACTAACAATCTCGCACTTCTCAAAAACTGCAAACTCAAGTTATTCACTACATCTGTTAGCTTTACTTTGTGCATACTACAACTATCTATCACAGAAAACTGTACGAGGTGAGAATTTCAAACGCACTTTGATGCATTTCGTCAAAACTGCCTTAAAATGCTTTCTGCAGACACAGGCCAGTTTGTGCACACGAACCACTGCCTCGCTTAAAATCGTATTTATTTCTGCCTATTTGAAATCTAAGGAGCTGAGAGAAGGATTATATCTTTTCTTTCCTCTTTACGAATTGAAATAATAGGGTTTGATAGAAAATAATTGTATTCATGTGTCAGATTTCACTCAGACAAAGCACTTATTAAATGCATTGCCTAAGAACAGGATACGCTGCACAGACGCCATTTGTGACAGACAGCCTCGTTAATCTGCGCAGACCAAACGGTAAATAAACCCTCGGTCTATTGCAAACTGTTGATCGCCAACAGAAGGGACATGATGTGCACGGCTAATAGAAGAAGAAGAATAAATTGATATGAAGAAGAAGAGAGGTGGATTAGGTGAGGTACTTTATGTAACAACCTCTTACTAATGTATTGTTGTCATGATCTTGTGAGGATTACATTTTGTAACAAATACACATAGGAAATTCTGTATGTTAGACATTAATAACAATAAAACACTTGATGAGTTAAACTCATATTAGCTACTGGAGATGGGGGAAAATAGTGCAAGCTATGTGAACCCAATCAACAGAAGTTAACTCAACACTACACAGCACAGCACTTCACACCACACCACAACAACAGCAGGAAAAAGGAAATGATTATAGGAAGAAGAAGACGACAAGTAGTTAATTTGGAAGGTACTGAGAAACAATTGTACACACAAATGCATAAAACTAATGAGTAGATGAAGATGTTATAACTGTATGTCATTTATAAAAATGCATCTTGTCCTTATCTTGGTCTTGACTTATCAGCCTGACCAGAATGATCCAAGGAACAACACCTCATCACTCCTATCTATGTCTGATTGTACACTTCTCAATGAACCACAGGTACACTGAGGAAATGCACACAGCAGGTACCAGATGCTAGCAGGTGTATCCAGTGTAATAATAATCTCTGACCCCACACAGAGTAACACAACATCACTTCTTCTGATCTTATCTTTCCTGTTATGTTGTGTTCACACTTAGTAACATGCTGTAAAATTGCATTGGTACGATTATACATGCCTATGTAACTTTTGAACAGTGATGTTCTTGGTGGCAACCTGACCAGAAAGAGGGAGGCAGAGAGAGAATGACCACACACACATGAGATGGAAGATAACCTCAGGCCTTGAGCAGAGCAAGGGCGGCTTTCATGGTAGCTTTCCTGGCAAGTACTGAAGCGGATCCATCAGTCAATGGACCCAGGCCTAACCCCTATCTACCACTCAGAGGTGACATGTCTCGATGCCAAACACACACACTCCCTCCCAGAACCAATGATGCATGCCACATTGATTAACTCATGCCACGCTATAATGTATAACATGACATTATTTATAAGAAGTTTTACAACATTTAGGATCATCATAGTGATTATTGTTTATTGATTGATGAACTGTAATTTGGCACTGATGTGCATTTTTCTATTGAAACATATGTTATGTTTAACAGATGAGAAAAAAGAATGTATTCACAAGCCAAAAGAAACAGGCTCAGTCAATAAATGACATCTTATTACTGTGTCAGCTCAACCTGTCTGTTAATTACCTGTTTATTTGTGTAACCAAGCTGTCAATGTCTACCAGTGTTTGTTAAATAATTTATTTAGCAAATTAGATAACTCAAAACAGAATTAAAAGGAGGGAAAAGAGGGGACTCTATATCTCTTGCCTGTTCTAAACCCATGCAATATTTCACCTGATTCATACTGAGGAAGAGGATGGGGCCCAGCTTCTTAAACCAGAATATGGGTAATGCACAACAGTGATCCCCAGTCCCTTCAGAATATACGACATTCTTCTTCTTCTTCTTCTTCTTCTTCTTCTTCTTTAATTGAGACTCTTAGTAGAGTACGGTCCCACATTCACGCATGACAAACCCTGTGTAGGCCAGGATGTTGACTGAGTCCTTCTACGGTGTGAAATAGCCTGCCTCAAACCCACTCTCTTCAGTCGCTTTCAACAACACGCCTTAGAGGTCTCCATAGGTGTTCAATCAATGAAGGTTGGTTACAGTGGATCTCCAACACTGTCTGTCTCTCGCCTTGATTTTACATTCTATCAGACTGTTGTTCGTCCAACTCTTGATGTTATCTTCCCACTTGTATCATTGTCTTCCTCTTGCTAGCTTGCTTTTAACCTTACCCTCCAGTATGTTTTTTTAAAGAGTGTTATGTCTTTTAACGTGGCCGAAATAGTTCACTTGCCTCTTTTTTTATTTCTCTCATCAACTCTCTCTTCATTCCCAGTTTTTCTAGAACCTCTGTATTTGATTGTTTTTGTTTCCATAAAATACTACATAGTCTTCTGTATATCCACAACTTCAGGGCTTCTATTCGACTTTCTAATTGCTTGTTCATTGTCCAGGCTTCCGCACCATATAACAGTGTTAAATGTACATAACATTTGACAATTCTCATGTTTAATGCGTTATTAATATCTCTAGACGTTAATACAAATATCATGCTGTTGAACAGATTTTTGCCATCCCTATTCTCATTTTAATTTATGTTTCACTTCTGCCATCATCTGTTATTACATGTCCAAGTTAGGAAAAACTTGTAGCCAACCGTCATTGTGCAGACGGCACTTGATTGAATGAATGAATAATTGACAATATGTGTGATGTGAGCTCAACATATGTGAATGCATGTGTGAATGCATGTCTCAACAGCATGTGTGAATATGTCTGATGTAACGCTCAACGCTCAACGCTCAGAGGAAAGGCGAGACGGACATTTAATCAGATTGCTACTGGTACTATTGGTGTTGGAACTCTTCGCTGGCTGCTGAGGATGGAGACGAAGAGCTTATGTCAATGCCCCGAATGCTGTGATGTCGATTCCTAAATCAATCAATCAATCGTATATGATGTGAGCTGAGCTAAGAAACTCCTAATGCAATCTAAAGGAGGAGATCGGAGTACTAATGAATTGTGTCACCATCATCATCATCCAATTTTGTCGTCAAGCGTCGTAGGGAGCAAAAGTTGACGTGCCAGCGTCCGATTGGTGGCATTGGAAAGTGTCATTCCAAGTGATTGTACATTGTCTTTACTGTCTCAATCCATTGTCTTCTCCGGTGTTCTCTTGTTCTCATATCAGATCTTCATTGCTGTAACGCCAGAGCTGGTAGTTGATGGTGTTGCATTCTAACGAGATGGCCGAACCAATCTTCTGTCTCTCAAAATATGTAGCACAAGGTGTTGCCCCACTGTATGTCTGATAACATCATTTCTTATTCGGTCTCAGATAGTTAAATTGGCAGTTCTCCTCAAGCATATAATTTCATATGTGGTGATTTTGTCAACGTGTGATTTGCATAATGTCCAAATCTCACATTGGTAGCATAATTTTAGTGTGAATATGCTATTTATTATCTGTCGCTTTGCGGCCATAGGTATATTAGGATGTTTTAGTATGGGTGATAGTTATATATAAGCACACTTGATTTTTCACATCTGATTTCAATTTCTCTGTCTATTCTGCCATCATCTGTGATCATACTTCATAGGTATTTAAATGCTTTAACTTGTTTCAGATGTGTACTATTTATCAGTATATTTAGTGGACTGCATTACTTCAGTTTTCGTTGTATTTACATTAATATAGTATTGTCACGAAAAATAAACTTGCTAGTTTCGATCGATGACAAAAGGAGACATTCGGCTGCCCAAACAAGCAACCCTTTGATGTGTATAGACGGAGGAACAAAAATACGTCGCGTCAAAATGTTTAACCCCAGTCGGCATTTTGTTAACAAGTTGTTGTTCGAGAAACGTACATTGGCGTCATCCGTCTGCAAGGCGGGAGTTAGCCTTTGAAGTGATAGACGGAATGTCTGGCCAGAAGTCGGATGGAATCTTGTGATGTGGGGGATTCTCTGGTTCACAGACAGATAGAACTATTGTTGTACGAGACAAAGGATTTCCCCAGATGAAAGCAAACTTGACGGCGGATTGACTCCAGTTAGTCTAAAACAAGAGGAGAAAACCAGACTCTGGACTGATCAGCGTCTAGACAATTTGGTGACGTCACTCAAGCCCGATATAAAACCCGTTTGCGGTAAACAAGTGGAGTTAGTCGACCAAGATTTCTGAAGTTTGAAGGATCGGTGCAGTTTCCGAGTTGTGTTCAATGAAAGAAACTATAGTGTCAAATTGTTGATATTTATCGGCGGACATAGATCCAGTCTGTGATCGCATAGTTTCAATCAACAACCGGAATAGGCATATGGTATTCTATTAATCATATCTAACTTAGAGTAGGATTAGTAATAGAGTACAGAACTGTGCGGTGATATAATGTATTATAGGTGTGGTGATATAGTGTATTATAGGTGTGGTGATAGAATGTTCTATAAGTGCGGTGCCAGAAAGTATCATAGGAGCGTCGGCACTAGTATCCTATTGTGTGGCTTTAAATAGCTTGTGTGATTTATCATTTTACTCAGGGAGTTGAGGACAATGTAGTGGGATAATAATTAGAGAGATTGAGGATGGTTGGGATGGAGGAGGGGAATGTGAAATGGTAGGATCTTCCAGTAGGGAATCTGCTGGGTTTCTACCCGTTCCTTTATTCTTTCCTGGTGTTGCCATGTCTCAGAACATGTGATGAGTTATTTGGCCGTATGACAGAGATCGGATCTCTGTTGTAGATCTGAGTGCTGCTATTGGCCTACACTCACCTAATTCCGGCCAGGATTGAGTTGCTCTCACCATGGTATTCTCTCCTCAACAGGTTCCACGTAGGTGTGCTATGATATTCAACAGTGAAGCTATAACACAGTTTAGAAGGTGATGGCTCACGATTTGAAGACAGAAGTTGCTGAGAGGCCTCTACATTGGGCGTATACCCAAGTTGGTCTGCGGGAACCTGGCTTCTGCTGAGCAGGACAGGCTGATGATACTTATGTTTATCAAGTGATAGTTGTATCACTGAACAGTCAGAACAATATATATATATATATATATATATATATATATATATATATATATATATATATATATATATATATATATATATATATATATACAACACTGATACCAGGAACATTTACATAAAGTTATAGAAATACCTGGAACATTCAGATTGTGGTGTTAATGTTGGGAATCTTTACAACCAGTGACACTAGATCAATTAAGATTTCCCAAGTAACAGTGACAATAGTGTTAGAATTCTCTGAGTAACAAACAGTTAATAACAGAGGAAATTCCTTTGTCTGTTATACAGCACTTTATTTACTCAAAGATAGATTCTGTTGGTAAATCATAGTTTTGTGACTAGTAATCAGACAAAAGAACTTAAGTGAAACTAAATTGCTCAATAATTAAAGAAGATCGCTGGACCAATCAATAGTGTGTGGTTGGACCAATCAATAGTGGATGGTTGGACCAATCAATAGTGGATGGTTGGACCAATCAATAGTGGATTGCTGCGCCAACAATAGTGGATGGCTGCACCAATCAATAGTAGATAGCTGGAACAATCAATAGTAGATGGCTCGATCAATCAATAGTAGATGTAGGACAAATCAATAGTAGATTGCTGGAAAAAATTAATAGTGGCTGGTTGCATCTATCAATAGTGGATAGCTGCACAAATCAAACGTAGATGTTGGATCAATCAATATTAGATGTTGGACCAATCAATAGTGGATCACTGCACTAATCAATAGTAAATGGCTGGACCAATCAATAGTAAATGGCTGATCCAATCAATAGTAAATGGCTGATCCAATCAATAGTAAATGGCTGATCCTATCAATAGTAAATGGCTGGACCAATCAATAGTAGATGTTGGACCAATCAATAGTAAATGGCTGATCCAATCAATAGTAAATGGCTGATCCAATCAATAGTAAATGGCTGGACCAATCAATAGTAGATGTTGGACCAATCAATAGTAAATGGCTGGACCAATCAATAGTAAATGGCTGATCCAATCAATAGTAAATGGCTGATCCAATCAATAGTAAATGGCTGATCCAATCAATAGTAAATGGCTGATCCAATCAATAGTAAATGGCTGGACCAATCAATAGTAGATGTTGGACCAATCAATAGTAGATAGCTGCACCAATCAATAGTAAATGGCTGGACCAATCAATAGTAGATGTTGGCAATAGTGGACGGCTGCACCAATCAATAGTAAATGGCTGTACCAATCAATAGTAGATGTTGGACCAATCAATAGTAAATGGCTGATCCAATCAATAGTAAATGGCTGGACCAATCAATAGTAGATGTTGGACCAATCAATAGTAGATGTTGGCAATAGTGAACGGCTGGACTAATCAATAGTAAATGGCTGGACCAATCAATAGTAGATGTTGGACCAATCAATAGTAGATGTTGGACCAATCAATAGTAAATGGCTGGACCAATCAATATTAGATGTTGGACCAATCAATAGTAAATGACTGGACCAATCTTCTTCTTCTTCTTCTTCGTTCATCCGGAGTTGTTTTTTTTTTTTTCGGATGTGATTGCGTTGTGCCTGTTTACAGCAGAGCTGCGTTCTTGCGCCGTTAGGCCGACACATCCGACTTCTGCGGGCATTTGTTGACCGGGTTAACCTTCCCGGGGGCTGGACCAATCAATAGTAGATGTTGGACCAATCAATAGTAGATGTTGGACCAATCAATAGTAGATGTTGGACCAATCAATAGTAAATGGCTGAACCAATCAATAGTAGATGTTGGACCAATCAATAGTAGATGTTGGACCAATCAATAGTAAATGGCTGAACCAATCAATAGTAGATGTTGGACCAATCAATAGTAGATGTTGGACCAATCAATAGTAGATGTTGGACCAATCAATAGTAGATGTTGGACCAATCAATAGTAGATGTTGGACCAATCAATAGTAAATGGCTGGACCAATCAATAGTAGATGTTGGACCAATCAATAGTAGATAGCTGCACCAATCAATAGTAGATGACTGGAACAATCATTAGTATGTGGCTGGAACAATCATTAGTAGGTGGCTGGAACAATCATTAGTAGGTGGTTGGACCAATCAATAGTAGATGTTGGCAATAGTGGATGGCTGGACCAATCAATAGTAGATGTTGGCAATAGTGGATGGCTGGACCTATCAATAGTAGATGTTGGACCAGTCAAAAGTAGATGGCTGCAGCAATTCAATTTAGACCATATTCTTCTTCTGCGTTCATCCGTAGTTTTTTTCCGGACGTGATTGCGTTGTGCCTGTTTACAGCAGAGCTGTGTTCTTGCGCCGTTAGGCCGACATATCCGACTTCTGCGGGCATTTGTTGACCGGGTTAACCTACCCGGAATCTAGACCATATTAAATTGCTCACTGTGTTAATTAATACATAGTAATATAATCTATCTATTATATTATAAATTTGCCGCTCTCCGTGGCGATGGCGTTGCGAATGCGATTCGCGTTCGAAACACAGCGGTGACCGATTTGGCAGCAGACCGTGTTTCGCTGGTTTTAACGTGTTGGTATGGGAGCCGGTCGTTCAGAAAGCAATGGCAAACTACTGAACGTAAAACTTACGAAGACATCAACAGCGGCAGTAAAACGCTGGTGTTGACTGCAACGTCCTGTAAAGGATATGCAACTTTTTTTTAAAAATATAATTTATATATAAATTATTCACCTAGATTTATGGGGTATCATTTCTAATTTGCTTAGTTGGATATACATATTGTGGGTAGTTGAGTTGGGTCCAGAACTGACATCGTCCAGAACTGACATCACAGCTCTCGGGACATTTCCATAAGTACTCCGTCCTCATATTCAACAGCCAGTGAAGAGTTCCAACACTACCAGTTGTAGTCTGATTACCGTCTGGCCTCCCCCCGGAGTACCGAGTGTCGACTAATTCGTCTGGTCACTCCCTGCGGAACCATTCTGAACGCGCTTTGACGATTCATACGTTCTTCAACACTATACACATTATCCCAATAGTAACATATAATATTATTATCATACAATATTATTATTAAATAATATGTTTTTTCACAACATGGTATAACAACATGGGCAACATTCATTCAATCCTGACTCCATGACATCTCAACATAAAACGTGATTGTTAATCACATTTTGAAACGTGAATGAGAGTAAACAACAACAAAAAATAATATCCATACTAGATTATCATATTATTGGCTGAAGCTTCCGTGTTTATGTGTGTTTCATCCCGGGTCGCAGTTAAGGCCAAACAGACCAATGTAATTTGTGCTCTTAAAATCGCATGTCGGTTTGAACCAGTTGTTCGTTACTCCGCAACGGGCAGCCATTTTATGCGACTTCCGTTTACAACTTCAGTTACAGTGTCTTCTTCTTCTTCTTCTTCTTCTTCTTCTTCTTCTTCTTCTTCTTCTTCTTCTTCTTCTTCCTCTTCTTCTTCTTCTTCTTCTTCTTCTTCTTCTTCTTCTTCTTCTTCTTTTTTGCATTCGTTCTTTCAGGTTTACACCGACAGAATGAGATCAGCATGGAAGAATGGATAAGAGCGCTCGCTATTCCAGTGTGCTGATGGCGAGGTGGTAGGTTCAACCCCTACACCGGTCAGTTGGATTAAAATGTTGACTTCTCATCCTTGACTTGGGGACGTAAATTAACAGTACCTTAGAAGTCAGAGTGGGTACACCTGATGGCAGGGGACACTGGTAATAAGAAACACTATCCCACTGGCAAAAATCAATCCAGCGTTGACTATGCTCGAGTTCAAAGCAAGCTAAGACCCCCCCCCCCCTCCAAAAAAAAAAAAAACAAACAAACAAACAAACAAACAAACACCGACAGACGAGTTCTCGTTCGGCTTTTCGTTTGTTCCATACAGCTTTGAATGCAGTGCCGTCTTACTAGGCCAGTAGGCCTGTCTTATATGACTATTAAGGAGAATCCCTGAGAATATGCTTCGTAGTTGCTCCAGATTACCTTTGAGCGTAATGGCAAATAGCTCAGACGAAGCTTGTACACAAGTTTGTTCAGTATGTAATACTCCGTCCAGTTAGTTAGTTAGTTAGTTATCAGTTGGGGTATCTTCGTTGCACTCCGGACATGTCCATAGGTGCTCAGATCCTCCCCCCAGCATACGCATCAGCGTCCGGTGGCTAATAGTGCCAGTTCTGTGTTGGTTGACGAGGCGCTTTGTTTTCCCGATGTACCTCTCGCGTCTGGCTGTGCCGATTCTTACTCCCAGGTCTTTCATCCTGGAAAGCGATGTGGAATCACTGGCGTCAAAATCCTCTGTTCTCGCCATATCTTTAAGGGCGTTAATAACATCGGCACGATCCATGGGCTGGCCATCTACAGGGGGTGCAGAGCCAGCCAATTTATCAGCTCGTTCATTTCCCTCGACTCCCGCATGTCCCGGGACGAAGATGAAGGTGACTTTGCGGACAACGGACTTCCGCAGCGACTCAGTCCACTGTCTACGTACAGATCCAGCTTCGACCTTCTGAATCATGCTCATTGAATCACTTAGTACACACACGTTGGTATAATGCTGTGATTCCAGCCATATGAAAGCCTGTGTATCTGCCATCACCTCCATCGTCATGCTGCTCGTGGTCATAGAGTGGGCACCACTGGATTCTTGAACGGTTCGGCCCGCTGAACGGGCTGTAAATGCCCACGCACTTCTCTGCTGCTTTACAACAGATCCATCTGTATAGATGAGCACTTCGGGGCTATCTGAGTGATCATAGATGAGGGCGTTAACCTCTGCATTGACAGCGGCAGGGTTCTGCTCTCTGCACCGTCTGTCGAGTGTGATAATGCAGGAGAAGGTACACTTAAAAGCTGGAGGCACCGACACCCATTCCTTGCCGGGGTTGATACTGGTAAGACTGCAGACCTGTCCGACGACATCTTCCCCCCGACCCATCCATGATTTGCCCCTCTTTAGCCTGTCACCCTTTTCTCTGAATACAGCGTCATGCAGAGGGTGCTGCTCATCTGCACTTATTTTTAAGTATGCACGAGCTCTCCAGATCTTGATCCTGTGTTCCATTGTCGGGAAGTCAAGGAGGTATCTCATTGCTACACAGCTGGTGTCTCTCGTGCAGCCCAAAATGATGCGCATGGCTTCGTTTTGTACCTTTTCAAGTCTTCCAATCTGTGTAGGGCTGACAGTGAGGATGGCCAGGGCATACTCGATGCGTTGGAACAGAAGTAATAGCAGTCTTTGCTCGATATTGGCAGTCGCCATGACTCTCATTGCTGCCAAACCTTTTCGAGCCTTCGTTATGACATAATCGACATGATCTCTGAAGGACAGGCTACGATCAAGCTTCACGCCAAGATATGTCATTGACTGGGTTCTACTCAGAATGCTCCCATCCATTCTTACTGCCGGCAGGTCTGTTTTCACAATATGGTTGTTTAGTGAGAACCATGTAACCGTTGCCTTTGCAGGGTTGACAAGGGCATCGGCATCAGCACACCATGAGGAAATTCGATCTAGTTCGCCCTGCATATAGTTGGCAACCGCCTGTCTATCTCGACCCTGTCGATACACGAGGATGTCGTCAACGAATGATAGAGTCCTACCACTCCCATCCAACTGTTGTTCAGTGATCGGCACCGTATACACGTTGAATAGTACTGGTGACAGTGGTGAACCCTGCGGCAATCCTGGACATATCGTTATCGGCTCAGAAGACCAACTCCCGCATCTTAGCACCACCTTCCTTTGGAGTAGAACTGCAGCTATCCATCGTACAAGGTGAGGGTGCACTTTCATTCTGAGGAGGGTTTGCATCAAGTGCTCGAAAGATACTCTGTTATATGCGTCCTCTAAGTCTATGGCGGCCGCACATGTCTCTTCTCTGACCTGAAATCCTTCGTAAACATCTTGAGCAAAGACCGCCGCATTCAGCCATGACTCTTTGTTGCGTCTGTATCCTCCAAGTGTGGGCGGTAAGCAGCCGAGCTGTTCCAAGTCCCAACCAGATTTTGTTTCTTTCTGGAATTCCGGTTTAGTCTATTGCTCTCAGCAGTCTAAATAAACACGTATCATACATTTCTGATGTCAACTGCTACCATTAGGTAATCAATCAATCAATCATGTGCCATGCCGGAAAGCGTGGATGGTCATGACTCGCCATTTCACTCGATCATCAGAGTCGTGGATTCGCTCAGTGTTCCTGTCTCGTCCATGCCATGTGGCCAAGCCATCCAAGTATTTTCCTCTAGGTCTTCCCCTTGGTCTGTTCCCTCGATCTTGCCAGTTGTCACCAAGTTCTCCAATCCATTTCTTCTCATAACATGGCAAGTGAATCGGCACTACATCACCGTGGCTCCCAAAACTAAGTTTACAAAAGTTACTTGCGTGTCCTTTACATGATGTTACAATCAACCCCTGCACTTCTTAGCTGTTTGTAATGTACTAGTAATTTAACGTTCAATAATTTGTCATTTCTCTCTGAACGCCGACGCCTCATGTCAATTAAATCAACGCTGATTTCGAACTTTCGACTCAGTGTGTCGGGGAATTGTGAATCATAGTCTCACTGTCCCTAAGTGACAACGCCGGTTAAAAAGCAACAGCAGCAAAGGAAAAAGCAACAGCAGCAAAGAAAAATGCGTCAGCACAAAAGGACAAAGACACGATGAGACCCATTAGAGAAACGAGTTTCACTCATGCAGTTACGGGAGATTACACAGCAATTACTAAACAAGGGGGACGAGGAATAAGTAATATGAATAATTACGAGTGCATTACTTTCAAGTAGGCTGAGGAAGCCAGATGTCTGTGGTATGCTCTGGCCAGGTGTAAATAGTAAGAGAACACATTAATCGATGATTGAGATTCAATGCAAAGAGCAATTTACACATGTCGTGTTGCTGGACTGAATGCGTTAAATTTCATAGAGGTGTGTTAATTTAGAAGCAACGTGATAACTTTAGGGTATGTTACAAATTAGTGGGTATTTGTGGTACAGCCACCGGCCTCGAATGATGGAAGGGATTTATTCTCCTACCTTGTGGGTGTAATTAAGAAGAGAAATGACGACTGCAGCAGGATATGACAATATAACATGAGACAGTTAGACATGTATGGCTCCCGAGAGAGAGAGAGAGAGAGAGAGAGAGAGAGAGAGAGAGAGAAAGAGAGAGAGAGAGAGAGAGAGAGAGAGAGAGAGAGAGAGGAAGTGTGGAGGAGAGGGAGCGAGAGACATGGGGAGAGGGAGAGACAGGAAAGAGAGAGAGGCGGACAGGGAGAGAGAGAGAGTGGACGGGACAGGGAGAGAGAGTGAGAGAGAGACATGGAGAGGGAGTGGGAGAGAGTGTGATATAGAGCGAGACATGAAGAGAGAGTGAGATAGAGGCAGGGAGAGGCAGGGAGCAAGATGGCGAAAGAGATATGGGGGGGGGGGGACAGTACGAACTTTATTTTCACGGGTTTAAAAACTGGACATAGAAGGAGAGAGAGGGGGGAGTGAGAGATGGGAGAGGAGGGAAATATGAGAGATTAGAGAGAGATATGAGAGATGAGAGAGAGAGAGAGAGAGAGAGAGAGAGAGAGAGAGAGAGAGAGAGAGAGTTTATTTTAATTGAGTTCAGAATTGGATTGAGAGATAGCGAGCGAGAGAGAGAGAGCGAGAGAGAGAGGGAGAGAGAGAGAGAGAGAGAGAGAGAGAGAGAGTAAATACACACACACACACACACACACACACACACGAGGGGAAGTCAATAAGTAAGTCACAAATGGCTGTAGAAAAATAACTAAATATGATAACAACTTGAAACCAGTTTATTTTTATACACACATTGTCCCTTTATTTCTCAATATAATTTCCACCAACATTGATGCACTTATCCCATCGTTTTATCAGTCCTCCCAAAAAGGCTGCATAAAACTGCGTGCTCTGTTTTCTAAACCACGTTTTCACTTCACATTCAACTTCGGCGTCATTCGCGAAATGTTTCCCGCCAAGGTGAGGTTTCAGTGGACCAAAAAGGTGGAAATCGTTAGGGGCTAAGTCGGGGCTGTACGGTGAATGTTCCAGAACTTCCCACCTCAGCTGGTTAATTTCCCCCTGAGTTAATCTAGCCGTATGTGGTCTGGCCTTGTCATGAAGAAGCAACACTTCTCTGGTCAGCAGTCCTGGACGTTTTCTTCGAATTGCATCATGAAGCATCGATAGAACGTCACAGTACGATTCAGAATTCACATTGTCACCTTTCTTCTTGAAATTGGTTAACTGCAGGCCTTGACAATCCCAGAACACTGGCAGCATAAACTTCCCTGCTGATGGCGTAACCTTGAAATTTTGGACAAGGCGAAGAAGGATGTTTCCATTATATTGAAGCACGCTTTGATTCGGGCTGGTAGTGATGCACCCATGATTCGTCCCCAGTAACAATCCTGTTCAGCATGTCTTCTCCTTCATGTTCATATCGACAAAGATGATGCAAGGACAAGCCAAATCGGTTCATTTTGTGTTCCTCCTTCAGTTGTCTGGGTACCCACCTTGAGCACATCTTCTGAAATTTCAATCGATCATGCATTATGCTGTATACTGAACCATGTGAGCACCCTATTGCAGATGCTACAGAGTCTATCGTTACTCACCTGTCACCTCTAATCATCTCCTCCACCCGCTGCATGAATGCTTCTGTTGCAATCTCAACAGGACGACCAGATTGGATTTCATCAACAATTTTAGAGCGTCCTTGAGAAAACTTTTCTACCCAGCAATGCATCGCTTTACGAGACAAGCATTTGTCAGCATAAACAGGAAGCATTTCCTTATGAATGTCCTTGCAGGTCCTTTTGCCCACACACAAAAAAAAAAAAACGCTCAACAGCGCTTTGCTCTTTGGTTGTACACTCGTAAGTACAGTCGCCATTTTGTTTATGCGCTGCGCATACGCATGACATACCTAGCGCTACCTGATTAACGGGAATATAAAGTTCGATGTTGCTGTCACCTAATGACACCTGTAGAAAACACTAACTACATTTACCTGCCATCCCACAGAACTGTGTGACTTACTTATTGACTCGCTCTCGTGTGTGTGTGTGTGTGTGTGTGTGTGTGTGTGTGTGTGTGTGTGTGTGTGTGTGTGTGTGTGTGTGTGTTATGTTGTTTGTCCATCAAGAATGAAGATGACCATTCATTTCATCCAATGGTGTTGAAAGTATGGAGCCGTGAGTTCTAAGATGGCTGATAATGCCTCTTTTGTCTCGAAATGTTCTTTGACAATGTGGACAAAGAATGCTTGACGTTTCTGGAGGAGGATTTTCATATATATATATATATATATATATATATATATATATATATATATATATATATATATATATATATATATATATATATATATATATATATATATATATATATATATTTGTTTATTGCATATCCTTTATTTTAACAGGACACCACTGTCACAACCAGCATTTTACTGCTGTTGTTGATGTCTTGGCAAGATTTACGTTCAGTAGTTTACCATTGCTTTCTGAACGACCGCCTCCCATACCAACTCGTTAAAACCAAGCGCAACGCGGTCTGCTGCCAAATCGGTCGCAGCTGTGTTTCGAACGCGGATAAACGGGCTTGGGAATCGCGTCCGTAAGACCTTGGCCACGGAGCACATCGAGATTTATAGTATAGATATAGCCAGTGTCTGTGGCTAAGGGGTTGGGAACGTCTTTCTCCTGCCGGTTTCGAAATCAGCGGCAAGTGCTTTGGAATCATATCATCTTGTGTTGATTTTTTAAAAATGGTACGAGCGTCGATCGTCAGAAAACAGTGAGAAGCTACTGAAGGTAAACATTGTCTAGAAAATTATAAAGAGACTAAAAATGATGGGATTGATTACGGAGTCTTGTAAAAACAACATGCAACTAATTTTTCGATAAAACTAGTACTAAGGATGTTGCCATGAACAAGCGGGGACAAGCCAGCGACTTCCCCTGACGCACGTGGTTGTGACTCTCCACCAGATGTCACTGCCGACTGCTCGAGGCGTCACGGCGGTCTGTGTGCATGAATGTGTGGGTGTGTGTGTGAGTTGTGTGTATGTTATAGAGAGTGAGTGTGCTTGTGGATGTGGTGTGAGTGCATGTGTGTGTGTGTGTGAATGTGGTGTGTGTGTGTATAGGTGTGTTTATTCGTGAATGATATATTGTGTGTGCGTGTGTGTGTGTGTGTGTGTGTGTGTGAATGTGGTGTGTGTGCGTATAGGTGTGTTTATTCGTGAGTGATAGAGTGTGTGTGTGTATGTGTGTGTGGAGTAAGAGGTAGTGTATGTGATAGAAAGATCGTGTGTATATGTGTGTATGTGTGTGCGTGTGTGTATGTGTGTGCGTATGGATGTGGTACGAGTTTGAGTGGTATGTGTGTAGGAGTGCGTGTGTGTTGCGCCTGCGTAAGTGGTGTGTGATAATGTGTGCATATGCGTGTGTGTGTGGGGGTGGGTGGGTTAAATGAGTGTGTACGTATGTATGGGTCAGTGTTAGTATCTGCAAATCAGCGTATGAAATGTACAGTGTATCCGTGTGTGTGTGTGTAATTAGTCCACAATTAACAAAACCATAACGACATTCTCCGCCCTATTTGTGTTTTTTAAATGTCGCTCACTTTGAACTCAAGCATAGACCATACACCTGCTACTACTTCTATTGCACTGGACTGATTTTTGCGTGTGGATTAGCTTTCCCTATTATCAGATTTTCTCACCATCAGGCAAACCCCACTCCGACTTCTGAGGTACTTATAATTTACGTCCTCAAGTCAAGGATGAGAAGACCTATGGCAGCCAAGAAATGACAGTCCAGTAACGAAGGAATGCAGGAATTATCTCTGACTGCAGTCGGCTCAGATCATAACAGAAAATGTATAACATAATGTTAGGTATGTAATGTAACATCAGGTATGTATTGTACCATCAGGTATGCATTGTAACATCAGGTATGTAACATAATTACAATTATGTGACTAGTAGTAGGAATAAACAAACACAACAAAATATGATGCTCAGGGTTGACATCATATATAAGGTGTAGGTTAGCATGGCCGAAAGGATAAGACCGCTCACTTGTAAACATCCGTTGTGCTAAAGCCGAGGTATCTCTCTAATATATCTGAGTATATTTATGGCCGTAATACGCGCCAAAGATAAAACTCTTAACACTTTATAAGTCTTTTATAGAGCCTAGCGACTAGCAGATGTTGTTACACCGACGTCTAGAATGCGAAAGAACGAGTTTAGCTATTTTTCTCCTGACCGGAAGTGGTCGTGCCAGGGAGTTCGTTGTCGCAATTTCGTCGACCAAATTGTGAAATAGTCTTAGCCAAATTTATAGATTTGGCTGGGTACACTACTTTGTAAATTCAGCCTCTCCCCCGATCTTAATGTACCGTATTACTTCATATTAAAGTAATAACATTAAATAGGAGTTACTTTAAACTATAGCCATGTACTGTCTATACATAGATATATAGGAATAAAAACGAAATTAAATTCTTCTATAATTACATAAGGGTTTTTAAAAAGAATTTACTCCAATTTAAGCAAAAGATGAAGAGGAAGCTGGGGACTTCGTCACATATGCTTACCGTTGAAAGTAAAGTTCGAGGATTCGGACTTTACTCCAGCCAGCACACTCATCAGATTTTGTTGGCACTTACTCCAACAACCCTGGAACATATGGACCAGTCTCCCCCTCTTCTTCAGTAGAACAATTCCTACTGAAACCCTGCTTCTTCGTTTCTAAGACATCTTCTAAGAAACCTCCTCCCTTGATGTCGTTTCCATGGAAACCTATGACGACCTGGTCGTCCCCACCCATCTTCTCTATTCTGAATTCCCAGAGAGTGTTCTCCCCTAAAGGAATAAGGGTTACTGGTTGGCACAGTAACAGGTAAATGATTTTGTCGGACTGGGTCAGTACGGTTTATCATCGTGTTTACTGTGTCACTTTAATCCATCCAGGCTTATCTGTTGGCATAAGGGCATGAGAATCTGGAATTCGTCTCATCTTCCCTGATTCAGACGTCTCCGAATCCAGGTTGATAGAGACATCATTCACTGTCTCCTGAGGCATAAAGGGATACTCCATCTCTGAGTGATCTCCCCCCTTCGACCACATTTGCCACCGATAATGCCATCAGATGCACCGGTGGATTATTTAATCTTTCTACATGGTTCCTAATTAAATACATGGGAAAGACTTCCGGATTACCCTGAATGTTTAATTTGTAATGGGAGCGAGACACCTTATCTGTAATAAGGAATGGCCCTTGCCAACCCATATCTAAAGGATTATCCCCCTTGGGTGATAATACCAATACTTTATCACCTATCTTAGGTGGAGTTCTACCAAGAGTAGGTGGAACCAGGTGGCACTCTTTACATGACCTAACATATCTTTTGATATCCCGGGTCATCTCCGGCCAGAAATAGGAGAAAGAAAGCCTTTGGATGGTTGCTTTCATCCCCATATGCCCACTGTCCGAGATGGAGTGTACCATTTGTAATACATGGTTACGATACCTTTTGGGTACCACAAACTGTTCGTGGACGTGATCCATAGTTCCCGCCCTACGGTATAACAGTTTTTCCTTTTCGTAGAAATCACTAGCTACCGGTGGATTTCTAGATTTTGGCAGTTTGCCAAGGCAGGATTGTAAAGTGGGACATGCTGCTTGGGCAGCCCTAATCTCCCGAGATAATGGGTGGATAAGAATTTCGGGTTCACTCAAAGCGGTGCCCTGATTCTGGGTCTGCATAGCACATGTATAAGTTGTGGACTTAGGTTCACCCAGATATACATATTTTCGCCCTAACATGAAGGGATATACTGGATCATCTAGCACAACAGCAGAAACTGTTCCGGTGACATATTTGGATGTCACCTTCACCCTAGCAACCTTAATAAGTTGAGGTTCAGAGCTCAGAGTAGCACCTCTTAACTCAATAGTGTGGTCGGTCAATTGTCCAGGTTTCACCAAGTGACCTGCAATGGCCGCGTGACTCTCCAGACCCGTATCATATAAACACGGTACCTGTCTCCCATTAACAGTAACTGTCTCAACTACTGGAGGTCTTTGATTATCACCAGGGGTCCTCCATTGGTGGTTTTTATCCGCCAAAGTCAAACAAGCCGTGTAATGAACAGGGGTTTTGTTTTTGCAAGAACTCGTATGGTGGTCATTTGTTCTGCAATTTTTACAATATTGATTACCCCCTCTATTACCTGTAGGTTGTTGAGGTTGAGATGACTGTTTACTATTGAAATTACCTGGATTTTGGTGAGGACTACTAGTGTGCCACCTGTTGTCCTTACCTTCAGAGTTATTGTTTGGATAACCCTGATTTTGTGTGGAAGGATTATTTTGGGTCTTATCAGTATGACTAGGTTTAGCAGTACCTGCCTCCCCATGTGCAGTTAAATACCTTTCGGCTAATGAGATTATCTCTTCTAATCTAACTCCACCATTTTCAGCTATGAACATTTGGAGAGCTTTCGGAAGACCCTCTTTGAATTGTTCTGCAAGCATCATTTCCTGTAGCCCCTCATAGGTAGTATCAAATTTGCTCAGTCCTACCCACTTCGTAAAATACGTGTGTTGTCGTGAGGCGAACTGCGCAAATGATTCTCCCTGAGATCTTTTGGCTGTACGGAACTTCAGCTTGTAGGCTTCAGAGGTTAATTCAAATCTTTGTAAGAGAAAATTTTTGAGGGTATCAAAGTCCCGCTCAAGACCAGGCGGAAGCTTTGAAAATACATCAAAAGCCGGACCGCGGAGTCCTTGGGATAGTTTGATATTATATCTCTCTTTAGGCAGATTATAAGCTTCACACATGATGACGAAGCGATCAAGGTATTCATCCATCTGATCCTCCTTCGGGTTGAAGTGGGCCAGAGGGAAGCTCATGGATCCTTGGGCGAGAGACGGTCCTGAAGAAATGTCACTACTGTGATGTGGAGAACTAGCACTACTGTACCTGGAAGCATCAGGATTTTGCAACTCCAATCTTCTTAGTTCCAATTCATGCTGTCTCAACTGTTCTTCCCTCTTCATTTCCAGTTCTGCTTGCTTCAACTGTCTGTCCAATTCAGCTTGTTTAAGCTGGTTGTCCAATTCAGCTTGTCGCATCTTCTCTTTGGATTCCATTTCTGCAATTCTAATTCTTTCCTCTCTTGCTTCCTTCTCTCTTTCTTTGATGATGTCCCGTTGTTCCCTTCTCCACTCTCGTTCTGCTTCTTTTACATACTTGCCCAATTCGACACCTTCATACCCTAACAAAGTTCCTTCTTCTCTCAACTCCTCTTTCGTAGGTGGCTTTTCGGAAGACATTATTTGGTAACCAAGTTGGGATAATGTGAAGCACCCTGAATAACACTGACTCACCCTAAGTGATCTGTCCTGAAATTATGCAAGTAATAAATTCACTGACAGTATGCACATACACAACTGACGATACAACACAGGGACTTACCCGTCAGCCTACACTCACTTATGATATTGGCCCTAACTTTTTAGAACCAGGTTAACTTATATTATATTATGTTATCTTATATTGGCTATCTAGTGTTTAGTTATGCTATGTTATACTACCTATTGTCACTATTACTTTCTCTAGTTTTACTTAGTATAGTTTAATATTGAGATCTACTGTGAGGCAACACCTTACTAGAATCTCTAGTGAAAGAAGATTGAAAGTATGAACTATCTATCCCGGACGAGCCCCCACTTGTAGCGTAGGGTCAGCTACGATGATAAGGAATCTATCAAAGTGCTGCGGATAGACTTTCTAAGAATAGAAAAATAAGTCACTGGAGAAGACAAGACTGAATAGCTCGTTATTCTAGACGGAGTAAAGGTCCCAGAACAAGTCTAATCTTCTGACAGTGTTCAGGCAGACAGGAATGGCGTACAACTATACTGGTTTGATACAGACAGTCTGCCAAGGTTGTCTAGCTTCGTGCCTGAAATAAAAAGCTCGAGCCCCCAAACTCTAATCACTCTCACCGACACGGAGAAAGACAGAGTAAAATATATAACAGCGACAAACTTTCGTAACTTCTCACTCTACTATGACTAAGGGTACTAATTAAGGTAACAACTAGCGGTTGTAAATTTTAGAGACTACAAATGTTATAGTTTAATCATTGACATGGCCTGACAAAGCTGGTATTATTTGCAGGTAGATGGTGGTGGTGGCCAACGGTAAGTTTGGCCACTTATCTTCTGGTTCTCCAGCTTACACAGTGCGTGTAAACCCTAGTTAGTAAGCATACGTGAGATGGTGAGTGATGCTTCACAATGAGTCACACAGGTTAGCGCATCTAAAGCTTGGCGCTGAAGGTGTCAAATCCTTCTAATCTACTGACCAAACTTGTCGGGTACAAAGACTGCTCTAGGTATCTCTCTAATATATCTGAATATATTTATGGCCGTAATACGCGCCAAAGATAAAACTCTTAACACTTTATAAGTCTTTTATAGAGCCTAGCGACTAGCAGATGTTTTTACACCGACGTCTAGAATGCGAAAGAACGAGTTTAGCTATTTTTCTCCTGACCGGAAGTGGTCGTGCCAGGGAGTTCGTTGTCGTAATTTCGCCGACCAAATTGTGAAATAGTCGTAGCCAAATTTATAGATTTGGCTGGGTACACTACTTTGTAAATTCAGCCTCTCCCCCGATCTTAATGTACCGTATTACTTCATATTAAAGTAATAACATTAAATAGGAGTTACTTTAAACTATAGCCATGTACTGTCTATACATAGATATATAGGAATAAAAACGAAATTAAATTCTTCTATAATTACATAAGGGTTTTTAAAACTAATTTACTCCAATTTAAGCAAACGATGAAGAGGAAGCTGGGGACTTCGTCACAGCGGGTTCAAACCCTACACCGGACAGTTGGGCGAAAATGTTGACTCCTCGTTCTTGACTCTGGGACGTAAATTAGAAGTACCTCTGAAATAGGCGGAGTGGATTCACCTGATGGCGAGGGACACTGGTATTAGGGAAAGCTAATCCCCACGCAAAATTAAGTCCAGTGCACTAAACATTAGCAGTGCGTGTATGGACTACGCTTGGGTTCAAAGCAAGCGTACGCCAAAGAAACAACATGTCAGGTGACAGTAAGCCCTTCCACAATAAACAATTATAACAAGGTAAATGCTAGCAAGCAGTTGTTTTTGCTGTCCTCAAATGTAACGCTCAGGCAGAGAGGCCTGCTGTTGTGTTTTGGTCGTGGCATCTTCCGATCCAGCACTTTCCGTAACCATTAGAACAGTGGTTCTCAACCGGTGGGGGGGGGGGAGGATTTTAGGGTTTCCATGGGGGGAATTAAGATTATTTCAAGATCGCGTTAATACAAGAACCGATTACTTGATATTGTTTTTCCCTTCATACTGTACTGTTCTGTATGTCTCACCCTTCTAAAATTCAATTTATTAAGTAAGTAGACCCACAAATCATGTTTTATGTGGACGTCTAAACTTGTTTTAGTATGTGTTATTAAATTTAGCTTCCATTATTACATATACTATGTAGGGGTGGGGCGGGATTTTTAAGTAGGAAATACGAAAGGGGGGAATGACGTTCTGAAAATATGGTGAAGGGGGCAACGGGCCAAAAAGGGTTGAGAACCACTGCATTAGAAGAATGATGTGAATCCTGGCTGAGGCTGCTATTATATTCCAAAGACGGGAGGTCGTTTCGGCGACCCGAAGGCGTTGAGAGCCAGGCTCTGGATCTCTTTGTTTCTCTCTTCCTTCAGGTTCCTCTCGTGTTGCACTGGAAGAAAATCAAAGTGAACTTCAGTTAGAGTACTGTCAACGTGATCTACAGCTATAACATAAAGTGAACTTCAGATAAAACATGCAGTGAACATCAACTAGATTATACAGTGAACTTCAGCTAAATAATAAAGTGAACTTCTGCTAAAACTAAGCAACGTGTTACAATATAACATGACCTTCAGATAAAACACAATCAATGTGGACTCCAGCTATAACAGTTTACGTGAACTTCAGCTACAATATAAAGTGAACTTCAACTAACATCTAAGCAGCGTGAATTTAGTCTACATAATAAAATGAACTTCAGATTAAATACGGTTAATGTGATCTTTACCTAGAACATTAAAGTGAGCTTCAATTTAAACACAATCAATGGAATATCCAGCTAAAATACAAATAAGGTGGCTTCATATATAACATTAAATGAATTTCGAAATTTACATAAAGTTAACTTCAACTAAATCGGAATCAACGTGGACTTTAGCTAAGCCAGTAAACGTGAACGACGACTACCACACAGTCAACGTGAACTACAACTAGAACATAATGTGAGCTTCAAATAAAACATAACGTGAACTTAGCTAAAACACAATGTGAACTTAGCTAACACATATTGTGAACTTCAACTAAAACAGAATCAAGTCGAATTTCAAAGAGAACATAAATTGAACTAAAATACAATAAATTTGAACATAAGCAAAAATGAACTTCAACTATAACATACATGAATTTCACCTAAACCCCAAACAGAGTGAACTTAAACTAGAATGTTAAGTGAACTTCAACTAAAACACTACCGCAAGGCTTGTGCCCTCCCAATTGCGCTCCTCCGCCCGAAGCCGTTGGCACAATGTAAGGTGTCGGGTTTCGCGAGCGCCGGTCCTTCTAAAGGCCGCATTAATCCTTGCAGTAATTATTGTACCTGAGTGTTCTGTGGATTGTGGCGATGGTGCGACGGGGATCCTTCTTCAGCTCCAGGTGGGTCAAGGTCTTGGACGACTTGCGAATACCTCGTCTTCTTGGGTCATCAAGACGACCCTCTTGCATTCTTTGACTGGTTCAACACCGATTGTCTTGCGGAGGATCAGACTACTTTAGCGGAAAGAGTTACGACCCTACAAATTGTTGGACCCCAGACTTCTGCACTGCCAGCTCATATTGAGAAGTTTGGAGCAGTTGTTTCCAATGATCAGCCAGGTTAGATATGCGCTTGCCATTCTTTTCCCACCGTCTTCAAAAGTTATTTAAGGCCTCTTAGTCCCACTGTGCCTTGCGGTCCCTTGTGGTCCACCAAGGCTCGTCTGCCAGTGTTAGCGTGCAGTGATTTTGGTGATTCGAGTTTGCAGTTTGGATGACCGTATCTGCACCCTGGCTACATCAAGTGCAGATAAATCTACCCTTTGATCTTATTTTTGATTTCTTTTATAGGAAGCAACTAGGTATACACTTTATTTTGTGTATCAATCATGTACCAGCGCGCAAACATTTTGAAAATTCCTTCTTGGAGCCAGACGTCTTGGTGACGATATATTTCACGGTCTTGGAAAGGGGCCTGCACTCTCCAACTGTCACAACGTCACCAATCTCAACATCCCTAAAGCAAGGCCTCTTCTCAGATCGACAGTACTTCCTGACGCAGTGAAGGTACTCCCGACGGATGACAACTTTTCGCAACATCTTCATCTTTAACACTCGCCCAGTCAGGATAGGCCCCAGAATGATGACATTCCCTGTAAACGGACATTTCTTGTCGATGTAGCCACCAGCAATAGCCTCTCCAGGAGTCTTGAATCCGAGTCCCACATTTCTGACATGTCGAAGGTTCTTCTTGGACTTCCCTTGAAGAATGGACTTCTGGTTCAGGAACAGTTGGCTGCTTTTGGAAAGCTCTCTCCGTCTCGTTCCGTGGCCAATGTGTTCCGGATTCAGTTCGTAATCCCGCATACCGCGTTCGAAACACATCTGCGGGCGATTTGACACAGGTTGGTTTGCGTTTGCTTTTTACGAAATGGTATGAGTGCCAGTCGTTCAGAAAGCAATGGTAAACTGCTGAACGTAACCTTGCCAAGAAATAACAAACAGCAAAAACATGCTGGAGTTGACTGCAACGTCCTGTGAAGAATATGCAACTAAGTTCGTCTGGTGATCAGCGGTCGCCATGTTGAAAATGATTTAAGTACCCTTGATCTTAGCCATCGGGCCGAAAGGACCACATACAGGGTCTATGCAGAGTATCACTCTCTCAATCATTGGTCAATTGAGAAATTACATGATAATGCTGGTTTGTAGTTATTTTCAAATTGCTTCATTGTACTTCACAAGAAAAGAATACATTTTGAGACATTAAGCTGAAGTGCTAAAAATGCAACTTTATGCCTATTGACAGATCATTATCATATTTGATCAGTTATCGATCATAGAACTTACAACCCCAAAAATTACCAGGTAGGACTTAATGCAGTATGCATGTGGCAGATTTGAAAGCAAAGCGCACTGTCACGAGTTGTGGGTCTTGAAAGATAACTGTTTTATTCAGTTAACTCCCCTGTGCGTTGTTTAGCTAATGTAAAATGTGTGTTACTGGTTCATAGATACAAACACATATACACTCGCACACATAAACCTATATAAGTAGATACACGCACGCAATAAGCGATTGATTTTTCTTATTACTGCATAGTAAACGTCGCCATCTGTGGCCTAGGGGTCGTGAATCCAGTTTCATAATCCCGATAAGCCGGGTTCGATGTCAGCTGCAGGCCATTGGAAGCCGATCGCTTTGTGTTGATTTTCACAATGGCATGAGTGTCGGCCGTTCAGACAGCAATGGCAAACTACTGAACGTACAATTGCCTAGAAAATCATGAAAACCAAAGACAATGCTGAGGTTGATTGCGACGTTCTGTTCACACACACACAAAAATAACTTGCAACTAACGTTCATAGCAGATAGCTAACCAAACATACAACCGCAATAATTACTCACACGCATACACATACAAACACATACATAAGTGTGCAGGACGCTTTTCAGTATTACGGACAGACAAACACGTTTTACGATAGGGCAACAGTTCACACACACACACACACACACACACACACACACACACACACACACCACACACACACACACACACACACACACAGAAAGAACAAACAAATGAGTTTCATTTTTCAAACGGCCACGAATTGGGCACGCAGGCCATTCTTACATTTGGCTCTTCCTATCGTTTATCTTTAGTTGACGGCAAATGGAGAAGAGGAGTTTAAAAGTGTTTCGTATTATTTGAAGTTAGTTGCACATCCTTTACACGACCTCGCAGTCAACTCCAGCATTTTTGTTTTTGTTTTGGGCTGTTCGTGATTTCTTGGCAAGTTTACGTTCAGTAGTTTGCCATTGCTTTCTGAACGATCGGTACTGAAACCATTGTATGAAAAACCAACGCAAGGCGGTTTGCTATTAAATCGCCCGCACCTGTGTTTCAAGCGCATCAGTTCCTTGGTTTTCTTGAGCACATCACTATTTCAAGAAGAATTGCATAAATTGTTTTATTTTATTGACATGCTATTTCAAGAGGAATTGTATAAATGCCTTTATTTTATTGGCATGCTAATAGAAGATGAATAGTATACTTTCCTTGGGTTTCCTGTCATCCTATTTCTAAATGAATGTGTTTTCTTGATCGCATTCTATTTCAAGGAGAATCTTAACAATTCGTTTGTTTTCTTGATGCCACGATTTTTCATAATGAAAAGTATAAATTCCTTTGTTTTCGTGATGAACACGATATTTAAAGAAGCAAAGTATGAATTCCTTTGTTTTCTGGATCTCATCCTATTCGAAGGAGAATCGTATAAACTCCTTAATTTTTTTTTTTTCTTATCTCATTCTATTTCAAGACAAATAGTATAGATTCTTTTGCTTTTTTTTTATCTCATGAGATGGTAAGATGATGATGGTTATGATGCTGATAACAATGATGATGATGAGGAGGAGGGGAAGGGGGAAGAGGGGAGGAGGAAGAGTAGGAAGAGGAATCTAACTAGCATCACTATCTACCAACAGAATGTTAGTCACCGAGACTAATTTCACTTACCAGAAAGGATAACCATCTCAATTCCCCAGCTAACAGACCAGAACCAGCCAACGAGCAAGAATGTAATGGTGCAGAGTTGTGCCACACCAACCATACAGTTGGCACATAGCGTGATCAAAATCTGGTCGTCCTTGTTGAGCACTCGAGGCTGACCACAGAAGAGAATGGCCAATCCGCTCAATGCCGTACCTACACGATTATCAGATGGGAAATTTAACATGTGCATTACTGACATAATGGCTTACAGGCTTGGAGTACGATACCAACAATCAAGACAGTTTGAAACGAAGAGTCGGTATATCGCCTTGAGAAAGAGCAACCAGGGGGTGTTATAATTTGCCATGATTCTGGTGTAATGTGTCGGAGGTCTCACCTTTACGGATAATGGCAAACAGGAGTCCCCCGAGTGCACGTTCATCATCACACATGAAGCTCTTTGTAGAGCGTCGATCTCATCACAGCTTCGCCGAAAAGACTCTTGATCTGTTGCCAGTTTCCCAACCTCATACTTGTCCATGCCTAATGTGTCTTCAGTGTCCTGTGACCATCTTTGTGCGGGTCGACTCCTTCCTCTTCGAGCAGGAACCATGTTTTTCATCATCATCATTATCATCATCATCATCATCATAATCATTATATCATCATCACCATCGTCATCGTCATCTCATCGTGTTCTTCTTGTACCTTGCAGTGTCGGGGTAAAGCATAAACAGTTGGAGAATGTCCGTTTATGAGCTTCATGTATCGAGATACCCTTGGACTCTGTTATTCCCTCTGTTCATTGTTTACATAGACGGCCTCTTCTTCTGGTTTCATTTGGTTTGAATATCATTGCTTGTTATGGTATACTGTTACTTGGTAGCCTAGTTATATGGCCGAACCATTTAACTTGCTGATTTCGAATTACATGTAGCGCTGATACAACCCCCGTTGTAGTCCTGATTTAATAATCTCTGATTTTCTCTCTTCTTGATACGTTGAGTATCCTTCTCATGAATCTCATTTCGTTGTTGTTGTTGTTGTTGTTGTTGTTGTTGTTGTTGTTGTTGTTGTTGTTGTTGTTGTTGTTGTTGTTGTTGTTGTTGTTGTTGTTGTTGTTGTTTTTTTTTTTTTTTTTTTTTTTTTTTTTTTTTTTTTTTTCACTTTTTTCTGTCATTGTCAAAGATTGGCATTGGTAGCAAAGAGTTGGTAGGAAGAATGTGTTGTAGGGTGCTTTTTAGTGTATACTGATTCGTGCTTGTTTTTTTTAGTATTGGTGCCATTTTGCCTTATTGCATCTATTTTCCATCTCGTCTTCCGATTTGCCATTTGATGATATTATACTTCCTAAATACCTTTCATCACTGCTTTTCTCCCCAACCTTTGTGACCTTCAACATGGCAAAATAATTTCAACTTCGGACACAGATACTGTTTATGGGCCTGTTTTCTTCGATGTCCAGCTCATGTAGAATGTTCATGTATATCCTTGGTAACTGAAAATTATAAAAAGCAGATGACATATTATCCGCCGGCAAAATCCCAAAACTAGATAAGCTGTCTGTATAAGATTATAACTGGCGGTGGATTGTATGTTTCACGGTGATGAAGTAATCAAGCCACCTACGTTGTGCCGCAGACGTCTTGGGTTCATTTTCGAATCTGTTATTCTGTTCATGAAAGAATTTTTTTTTCGGAGAGGGGATCGTGGCAGGATCTACGGAGTTCGTGCTCTGTGCGCTTTTGACAATCCGCTGTGCGAGAAAAGATCGAGCCATATGGGCTAAAACCCATTGCAGTGAAGTAGTGCCGCTTGTCTGTAAACACTTTAACCATTCTAAATCTCTTATATGTATAAGAAAGTTATGTCATTAATGTTTGATAAATATATGCCATGCGTCTGAATCCCGATTGAAGTTTAAATATTTTAAATTTACCTTTTCGTTACATTACCCAGTCTAAATCGGTACCAGAAAATGATATGGGAAGCAAAGTTGATATTGACCATATGATCCATCGAGTGCCGATTGGTCTATACATATAAGGGGTTATGTCTATAAATCTAATACTCCTCATGACGTATGATAGGATTCTCCTATTGTTGTTTTCCTTGTAAGAGTATCTTCTTCTTCTTCTTCTTCTTCTGCGTTCATCCGGAGTTGTTTTTCCGGATGTGATTGCGTTGTGCCTGTTTACAGCAGAGCTGCATTCTTGCGCCGTTAGGCCGACACATCCGACTTCTGCGGGCATTTGTTGACCGGGTTAACCTTCCCGGGGTAAGAGTATCTTATTTACAAGTAAACAAAGACCTTAAAGACGGGACCTACTAAAAGCTCATCTGTCTACATCTCTAACGTAAATCATGATTAGTGATTTATCGCCATGTAGAGTGTCCTTGGCAGAACATTGCTCAAGCCATATTTTGTCTGAAAGACTTATTTTCACTTCTAGCAAATTTTTAAAGCTGAAAGATTGCAGTCCAGAAGACATCAGGAGCTTTCGAATGCGATCAACATCGAACAATTAATATAATGAGCCACATCACGAAGATTCTGCTGAAAATTATCGTGCAAAGAGTCAGGACGAAAATACAACCCGAAATAGGAGAAGAACAATGTGGATTTGTAGAAGGCAAGGGCACAGTAAATGCTGTGTATACACTGAGAACAGTAATTGAACGTTCTATAGAAGTAAACAAAGATCTATATCTTTGCTTTATTGACTACACAAAGGCTTTCGATAAAGTGAGACATGTCGACATGATAAGGATGCTTGAAATATTGGAAACAGCAAGCTGCCATCAGAATTGATAACAATGTAGGTCAATAACAACCTATTAAAAGAGGTGAGAGACAGGGATGTGGAATGTCTCCAGATATTTTTCCCTGTACGGTGAAAACATTTTCAGAAATATAGAAGATATGGAAGGAATCAACATTGGAGGACAATACATCAATAACATTAGATGCGCAGATGATACAGTCTTGATTGCAGACAATGAACAGGACCTGCAAAAGTTAGTAGATGCGGTTGCTGTACACAGTGAAAAACTAGGGTTAGAACTGAATATTAAGAAGACACAGATTATGGTGGTCACTGGGAAGAAGGAAATACCACAATGTGATATACGAGTAAATGGGCATATTCTTAAGCAAGTGAATCGATACATTTATCTCTGAACAGTCATAACATCTGATGGGACATCCTTGAAGAAATTAGAACAAGAATTGCCATTGCGAAGGTAGCCTTTTGCAAGATGAAAACCACACTGGCCAAAAAAACGATATCAATTGAAACGAGAAAAAGAGTGTTGAAGTGCTACATAGAACCTATACTTTTGTATGAATGTGAAGCGTGGACAGTAAGCAGTCAAGCTGAAAAACAGCTGATGGCTGTGGGAATTTGGTTTCTGAGGAAATGCAAATAATACCATGGACAGCCAGAAAAACCAATGAACAAGTCCTTCAAGACACAAATGAAGATAGTAAACTTATTAGAGACATTAGACGTAGACAGTCAAAATTTTTTGGGCATGTTATGAGTAGAAATGAATTGGAGAACTTGGTGACGACTGGCAAGATCGAAGGGAAGAGACCAAGGGGAAGACCCAGAAGTAAATACCTGGATGGCTTGGCCATGTGGCATGGTCGAGACAGGAACACAGAGCTGATCCCCGACTCTGGTGATCGAGTGACATGGCAGTACATGACCGCCCACGCTTATCGGCATGGCACATGATGGATGGATGGATGGATGGATGGATGGATGGATGGATGGATGGATGGATGGATGGATGGATGGATGGATGGATGGATGGATGGATGGAGGAAAAGATTATCTCTATCTCTAGCAATTTCTACAAGCTGAAAGATTATCACATTGTGAATATCTTGGGTCATTGATTACCAACAATGGTGACACAATGACAGAAATTTAAACGACGACTATCAATTGCTCTTCAAAGACTAAAACAACTGAATAAATTATGGAATGGGACAGACAGAACTACAAAAATTAGATTTTTAAGAGCATGCATCTTTCCATAAAGATAAGGAGCAATGTAAAGGAGGAATGTGATATTGGAGGAACATCCAAGCTGCTTGGTTATGCAGATGATATAGATATTATAGGGCAAAGTGAACAAAAGACATTGGAAATATTGACTCACTTAAAGGGAAAAGCCCAACAGATGGGGCTGGTTATCAACCAAGATAAGACAGAATATATGGTAATTTCAAGAGACGGAATGGCTAGAAACTCTGGCCACATACAAATAGATAATATGACCATTAAAAGAACGGAAACATACAAATACCTGGGTACAATCTTCAACTGCTCCAACATCATAAGGGAAGAAATACAAACTAGAATCAACTCTGGAAATAAGATATACTATGCACTACAACATCTACTAAAATCAAAGGCGCTGTCTCGTAACACCAAAATCACAATATACAAAACACTGATCAGACCAGTTGTGCTGTATGGCTCTGAAACCTGGAGTACAACGAAAGGAGACGAAGCCTTGTTACAAACCTTTGAGAACAAAATTTTAAGACGCATCTTTGGACCCATTAGGGACACACAAAGTGGAGAGTGGAAAAGAAGAAGTAACAAAGACATTTATGATCTGTTTAAGTCCCCGCTAATCACTGGTATGATGAAGGCTAATAGACTACAATGGCTGGGGCATATAGAAAGAATGGAAGATAATAGGGAAACAAAACTCGCTTACACTCAGGAAATAAATGACCGTAGACCCCGAGGTAGACCAAGAAGGCGGTGGAGAGATAATACATGTACAGACCTACAAGCACTTGGAATCAACGACTGGCAAGAGAAGGTCCACCAGAGAGACGAATGGAGACGGATTGTATTTGCAGCAAAGAACCTCAATGGCTCGGAACGCTGAAGAAGAAGAAGAAGATGCATCTTTCCCATTGCAACATACGCCTGTGAGACCTGGACACTTACTAAACAAGCTGAGCAGCGCATAAATTCTTTTGAATATAAATGTTATAGACGAGTTCTAAGAATATCTCGGGTAAAGAAAAGAACAAATGCATCAATACTTCAAGGGCTGAATATTGAAGAAGGTTGGCTATTAAAAACGATAAAACAAAAAAAAATTGAAATATTTTGGTCACTTGAAACGTCACGAAAGTTTGGAGAGAATAATAATGGAGGGGTATATGCCTGGGAAGAGAGGAAGAGGAAGGCCAAAGAGAAGATGGGTGCAGGATGTGGCGGATGATCTGCAGATGGGTGTATCGGACGTGGGATATCTTGCTTATGATCGAGAGGTTTTCCGGAAGGTTGTTATGGGAGCGAGGTTCTGCAAAGGAGATGCTAGTGAATGAATGAATGAGAGATTATCTCCAGCTCTAACGATTTCTCCGAGCTGAAAGATTATCTCCATCTGTAACAAATTCTCCCGCCTCCAATATCTTATTTATTTATTTATTCCTTTCACGTACTGTCAACCTGGGCTTTGGGTTGATCGCAACTTCCTGCAATGGACATAAACAATCAATTTACAAGTCAAAAGGCGATGTTAATTTGATTTCAGACGTGTTTACTATAGTCAAACAGAAGTAGTTTGCTCAGAAGTTTGGCAGTCAGAAGTAGTTTGGTCATTATTGTGCTGGCAAATACCGATTAGAGCCGTGGCTAGTCTACACACCAGTTAATCCAGTGGCAGTTAATCCTTTGTGTTCAAATCCGCCTCGAGGTCGGATTTGTGTATGTAACCACATGGCGTTAGGGCGGAACCAGCCTCACAAAATGAGTACCCTAAAATTATCTAGTCCTCCTCCTTGTCCTCTTCATACACATATTCTTCCTCCTCTTCCTCCTTCTCCTACTTTTTCTTCTTCTGCCGGTCATCCTCCTTGTCCTTCTCCTCCTTCTCTAAATACAGCGTCGCCATATTGGCCACATCAGTCACCAGGTGCCATTTGGTCTGCAGAAAATATGCGCCTAGCAACCTATTGCCTACTTCTTTTTTAACTCGTCCTCGTCCTCTCCCTCGTCATTCTCCGCTTCCTCATCCTTCTCTTCCTCCTCATCTTCCTTCTTCTTCGTCTTCTTCTTCTTCTTCTTCTTCTTCTTCCGCTTCTTCTATTACATGATAATAGCTTAGACGAATACATGATAATCTAAGATGATTGGTGTTTACATGATGGTGAACTGGCATTTGGATGTTGATAAACTGTCATTAATTTGTTGGGGTGAATGCGAATAGTCAGTCACTGGGCTAATGGTTAATTGCAATTGGAACGATGGTAAATTGACACTGCGTTAATGGTGAATTGCCATTGGGGTAATGGTGAATTTTTATGGGGGTAAGTAATGGTGGCGGATAATTCAACAGACCTACAACAATTATTAGACGTTGTAATAACAGAGAGTGCAAGGAAAGGACTCTCCTTGAATATCAAGAAAACAGTAACAATGGTAATATCAAAGAAAATGGTGACACCAAAATGTGACATAGAAATAGAAGGGAAAATCCTTAACCATGTGGATACTTTTAGATACCTAGGGGCACTTATAACATCAGATGGAAGATGTACAACAGAGATTAGGAGCAGAATAGGGCAGGCAAAAGCCGCATTTCAGAAAATGAAGAGTATCTTATGCAATAAGTCACTATCACTGAATGTAAGAAAGAGAGTGCTGAAATGCTATGTAGAACCAGTTTTGCTGTATGGCAGTGAATCTTGGAATGTAAATGAACACATTAAGAAGAAATTAGAAGCAACAGAGATGTGGTTCCTGAGACGAATGTTGCGAATTCCTTGGACTGCCAGAGTAACTAACGACGACTGCCTGAAACAGGCTAATGACACTAGAACATCATATACAACAATAAGACAGAGACAAACATCTTTCTTCGGTCATGTGATGAGAAGAGAGGCATTGGAGAACATCGTAACAACTTTAAAGATCGAGGGGAAGAGAGGCAGAGGTAGACCAAGAGAAGTGATGCTGGATGGATTTGAGACGGTGGCACGGAGGAATATCAGCAACAGAGTTGATCCAGAAAACCAAAGACCGAGATCTGTGGAGAGCCATGAACGCCTACGCCAGCGGCACGGCACTTGATGATGATGATGAAGTAATGGTGAACTTGCAGTGGAGTGATGGTGAATTGTCATTGGGGTGATGATGAACTGTCAATGGGGAAATGAATTGCCATTGAGTTGATGGTCAATTGACATTGGGGTGATGGTGAGTTCATATTGGCGTGATGGTAAACTGACATTGGAACGATGGTGAATTGTCAATGGCTTGATTCCGAATCACCACTGGGATGAAGAAGAATTTGCATGATGGCTATGATACAGTATATGAGTAAAAGAACTCACCAGAGCCAGGAACAACTATGTTGAGAATTAAGCACAGCACGGCCAATTTCATGGGCAGGAACGGGATGGCGTTTTTGATGAAAGATTCATCGTTGCTGAGAACCGACTTGGGCTTCTCGTCAGTTGTCGGGAGGACAACCAAGGCAGTATTGCGGATTCTATAGTCGACAGATTTTCTGGAGCCAGAGTCAAATGATTGGCGGACTGAATCCCTCCGGGAGTATATCGAGATGGTGTCTTCATCCAGCGGTGGGTCTCCGGAGAAAGTGTTAGGTTGTATGCCTGGAACTGTTAGCGAGTGGATGCTCACAGATTTGGTCGCGCTTCTGTCCTGAAATTTATTGACCCCGTTTCCAATTAGGGGTTCGGGTGGTGGAGATCCAGGGGAGCCGTTAGGTAGTACAGTAGTTGGTGAATTTGTATAATCTGATGTGGGTTTTGTTTTACATTTTTGAAGAATGTCCTGTAGGATGACTTGATCTATTAAGAAGTTAGGTTGAGTCTGTGGTGGCAAGGTTTCGTCAACGAAGGCGATAGATGCTGGTGGAGCTTTTAATTCATCTGCGAGAACTGGTGGTTCTTCTGTATTCCCTGTGGTAGGTGCTGATGTCTCTTTTATGTCCTGAGTTTTCGGAACTAATGATTCTTTTGCTGTCTTTGTGGCAGCTTCCGTTGTTTCTTTTGTGTCCTGAATGCCCGTAGTTGATAGTTCTGTTTTCTTCGTTACGGGTTTCTTTGTCTCCTGTGTGTCTTCTGTTTCAGGATTTGGTGGTTCTTCTGTTTTCTTCGTGGCAGATCCTGCTGTCTCTTTTGTATCCCGAGTTTTATGATGTTGTGGTTGATCTGTTTTCTTTGCGGTCGATCCCGCTGCCTCTTTTGTTTTAATATTTGGTGGTTCTTCTGTTTTCTTCGTGGCAGATCCCATTGTTTCTCTTGTTGTATCCCGAGTTTTAGTATTTGATGATTCTTCTGTTTTCTTCGTGGCAGATCCCACTGTTTCCTTTGTATCTCGAATTTTAGGGTTTCGTGGTTCTTCTGTTCTTTTCGTGGCAGATCCTACTGTCTCTGTCATAGCCTGGGTTTTACGATTTGATGGCTCTTCTGATTTCTTCGTGGCAGATCCTATGGTGTTTTTTATATCCTGTATTTTAGCATTTGAGTGTTGCTCTGTTTTCTTCGTGGCAGATTTTACTGTCTCTTTAACATCCCGAGCCTTAGGATATGATGGTTCTTCAATTTTCTTCGTGGCAGATCCTACTGTCTCTTGTGTATCCTCTATGGTTTTGGCAAATGTACCTTTCACATCCAAAACTTGATCTCTTCCATTTGTCTGTTCAGTGTTTTGCATTGCCCTGTTTGTTCTCACTAACTGTGGTAAGGATGCTTTAATTTTAGCCCTTGTCATCGACCAGTCTCTTAGCTGGGTAGATTTCTTTCCTGTGTCCAGTTTATCTTCCTTGTTAGCTTGAGTTTCTTGCTCTCTTGGTACACTAAGCCCAGTAGGTAAGTTAGCTTGTTCAGCAAGCTCTAACTTTCCCTGATTGGATTGTATGTTGTTGTCATTGTCGCATACTTCTGGTCGTTCATGTTGGACTAGAATTGACGTGTTTTCCTCGAGTATGTATTCCGGCATCGAAGTTTTCACATTCTCTAGGAATCCAACACTTTCATCTCTGACATTGATTGCATTTTTCTCTGTTGCTGTATCTGTAGTTGCAGCTTTTTCAAATGCATGACTGGCTAAAGTTGTAGGCAAACTACGTTTTTCTGACTCTAAAGCTGGCAATTCTGGGGTCATTTCAGTTGTAGTCTCCACCTGGTTGTGATTATCCTGATGTGTACTGACTGTTGACTTCTTAATTGTATCTGGAACTGTTTTGTTGTCGACAAACAAGTCAGTTCCTGCCTTCACTAGTCTAGCTTCGTTAAGTGGCGCCGTAATTATAGATCTATAACTTACTGAATTTGACAGCGTGGATTTGGCCGAGCCAGTTTTCTTGCTGTTTGCACCATTTTTTCTTGAAGAACTTACACGATCGTTTGTCTCTGAAGTTGTAGGCTTTGAAGTTTGATTGTCTTCATCGACATCTGCGGTTTTGATATAGCGATTCTGCTTGTGTGTTCTTTCTCTGTTGGTACTGGCTTTTGTAGCATTGCCGTACGTGCCTCGTCTCGGCGATGGCGTCTTTTGACGTAGATTTTCAGAATAAGGCCCTGTTAAAAGTCGATCAAGGGCTTTCATTTCTACGATGGATTTATAGTTTGATTGTCTGTTAGATATTGACCGTTTAGGCAAAGTCTCAGATGCAGATTTTGAAATCTCTTTACTTTGATCGCGGCTTTTACTGTTAGATTTACTGCCCTCTTTTCCTCTGAATCTTTCAAGTTTTAAATACATGCTAACTTTTCTTTCGTCGGTTATGTTTTCTTTGTCATTAACTTTAACCTCAGACGTAGTTTTTAGTTCCTCTGTTGCATCCAAGAGCAACCCTTTCTTCGAGTGGTCATCTAGACGAAGATCGGATTCATTACCTTCAACACCACCGTCACTTCCGCCAGTAGGTGACCTCTTCCGGTTCTCGTCTCCATTTGATGACAACGTATATTTATCATTATCATCTGCAGGAACAGTAATTTTTCTGCCTCTCTCCTCCTCTGTGGGTTCCGTATTAAATGTAACACTGGAATCATGTTGATCTACCATATCCCAAGTTTCCGGGTGTGTTATTGACACGTCTTTGTGACCATAAACATTGTCACCGGAATGAATGGACAGCGCCTGCGTTGATGCTTCACCTTTCGTGTAGTTGATCCCGCCAGCTTCGGCAGCTTTTATTTGTTCTTCCGAGAAATCTGCCAGTTTAATGTTTGCCATTGCGTGCTTTTGAATATATTGCTGCTCAATTCGCATGCTTGTGTTAGTCGTGCTTTTGTCATATGTGATTTCGTTTATTGAATCCGAACTGATATTTAAATTTGTATCCAGTTTTTCGTCACCATGTGTATTTTGGTTTTGTAGTGTGGCTTCTGCTGCAGCTGGCGTCTTGGGCTTATTATCCTTTAACATATCTAAAAAGAATACATCGTGATGTTCTTTTTCGTCATTTTCATTACCATCATCTTCAACGGCTTTCCTTGCAAATCCAGTGTTCGTATTTCCTCCATTGTGTGTTTTTTCTTCTCCTCTGTCTTCACTTTCAAGCGACAAGTGTAATGACGTACTGTCCTGTCTCTTTGACGACATTGGATTCTCATCCCTTGCCACTTTTATCGATTTTTCGTCTACTAGAGGTATTGCATGTAAATTGTGATCAGAAGCACCGTTCATCTCGTGATAAACAGATGACCGCCTGCTTTTAGTCGGTTCGACTTTGAACAGTTTCGTGGAGTCCAAAGTTGCTCGTCTGCTGTGGCTTGAAACGGCGTCTGATTCCAGAAAACTCTCGTCAACCGAGAAATCTTTCCTATCATTATTGTTTGTGTCGTCATAAAAATCGGAGTCAAAAATGCTTTCGCTGTAGTTGTTATTATTTCCTGAGCCGTCAATGATATGACTGGACATTTGTGTTGTATTTTCATGTTTATCAATCATTTGATTGGATCTTTTTATTGTATTTTCATCTTCATCAATCACAAGATTTGATCTTTTTATTGTATTTTCATTTTCATCAGTCATATGATAGAACCCTTGTAATGCATTTTCATGCCGATCTACCGCTGCTTCTTTTCTTGCATTGCCATTGTCAAACGCTACGTTATTCTTGCTGTTAGCATCTTCGTCGGGATCGTACATTGCCAGCTCTTCTGTTCCCATGTCCACCTCACTTTTAATGTCCCGATCACTTCCAACAATAATTGCATTGTCAGTTTCTACAACGGAGTCATCTGGAAGTGGTGCAGAACCATTGATTCTCTTATTCGATATGACATCTTGCAGGTTGTTGATTTTCCATGCATTTTTCAAAACCGACGGTAATTTTGTTCTTGCCTTTTGTAAACTTGTCGTTTCTGGATCTATGTGTAAATCACCTGTCAGTGGGATTTCCGAATCTAATTCATCTCCATGCAATTGTTGCATCGCCGATTCTATTATCGAGTTGTCAGACTGCGATAGAACAGTGTTCTCTAAGACTGATTTCTCTTGAGTATGCACAAAGATAGGACTTCCGCTATGGTCTGTCAGACCTAGTGGTCCATTATTGCGTTGATTGACTCCAGGAGATACGTTCTCGTGATGGTCTAAATTCTCTATAGGTGTTAGTGTACTGGAAGACCTCACGGACGGTAGAGACATCCTTGGTGATCTCCTGTCTGCGAATTAGATATCAGATCTTGCAGAGCCGCTTGCTGTGGTGTGAACTTGATATGAATATAAAATGAAAGTAGCACTGCTGTAGTACTGCACTAATACTGCCGTTGGGCTAAGAAGTGTTAGGCTTTCACATATTCTAGCTCACAGGATATGAGGTGAGTGGTCAGTTCCTTCGCTGTCGGTTGTCGTTTCTTTCCAGACTGTTCCCAGAAAATTCGGAAAGTTGTCTGATACCCATTTTTATTTCACTTGGTTGACCGTAGGGCGGCACTGGTTAGAAAGAAAAAAAATAGCCTGCCTCTGCTGGAGATTGAGCTCGGACCTGTATCTAGGCGGATAAGTGCACTAAACGTTGTGTCAGTGCCGATCTGAAACAAATATAGGCAAACATCAATTTGAACAGGCTTACAGATAATACACACAAAAAGGGAAATATAGGGACATGAAAATATCTAAGATTACCCAGATCGTGTGTGTGTGTGTGGGGGGGGGGGCGTGGGGTCTTGGGGGTGTCCACTGCTGTATGTTTGGCATCTATCCACGTGTTAACAAACATGCATGTAATTATTGTTTCATTTTTCGTTTCTTTTCTTTTCCTTTCCGTTTTCTGTAACCCTCTCTTCTTCTTCTTCTTCTTCTTCTTCTTCTTCTTCTTCTTCTTCTTCTTCTTCTTCTTCTTCTTCTTCTTCTTCTTCTTCTTCTTTTCTACTGAATTCCTCTCTCTATGGGAGTACGTCACATTTAGTTATGCAGTCATTCGATATTTCCGTTTTATGTTTTCAGTCTCCTGGGTTGGACGATCGTCTTTGAATGTAGTAATTTGTGTTCGTGTTTTAGAATTGTTTTATTTTTACATTCTTGTTGTTCCATTGATGAAGACTTTGGACAAAACTTTAACCTGTATCTGTTGGTTTTCAATCTGTCGAGCTTTTCAGTCACATTATATGTTTTTATGTGGTTTCCCTATTGTTGCCTATGTTTGCGTGCCCACTTTGGCATTTCCTTCCCCCGTTTTGTGGTGTCTAGTTGGTCGTGCGTCGAAGTACACTTGTACCTGTAGCGAGGCGCCGTCGTCATTTGGAGGCGACAGGTTCGATCCCGGTTGGTAACTATTATAGCTTTCAAATTTTATGTTGTCTAGTGCGTCTTCTAATCTCTATTTTCCTTCTTCTTCTTCTGTGAGTGCCAAATAATACTAGTACTCTGCTGCCGCGGTTCTCAACAGGAGATGTGGAAACGAGGAATTACCCTTATGTTAGAAATACTAGGCAAAACAGAAGAGGGGGAGGCGGGGAGATGAGGAGAAGTAGGGGCAGAAGAGGAAGAAAAAGAAGAGGAGAAGAAGAAGAAGAAGAAGAAGAAGAAGAAGAAGAAGAAGAAGAAGAAGAAGAAGAAGAAGAAGAAGAAGAAGAAGAAGAAGAAGAAGAAGAAGAAGAAGAAGAAGAAGAAGAAGAAGAAGAAGAAGAAGAAGAAATATAAGCGGCAGCAATAGGATATGTACGTATGTACTGACTATGTTATTCTAACTTGTTTTTCTTACCTAATTCGACTTGGAAAAGTATTTCAACAATTATCAACAATATGCACACACTCGGTCATTATAAGTAGAACACCGTAGACTTTCTGGCATAAACGACAACAGAGATGAGACGCACTTGTCTTTAGTTGTTATGGCATTAATACAACAGAAATGAGACGGAACAAGCCACACAACAAAATAGCACTAGACGCATTTTTCCACTGACTTAAATAGGAGAGCTTTCCGAGTTGCTGTTCAATTACTAGGTGCTTTTCTCACAGTGCGGTCTTGGAGGGCGTATATTTAGGTCTCTCGCCTTGAAACGCGGCTTTTTTTTTTTTTAAGCATATCCTTTTTACAGGACTTAGCTGTCAACACCAGAATCTTTCAGCTGTATGTTGATCTCTTGGCAAGATTACGCTCAGTAGTTTCCCATTGCTTTCTGAGCGGCCGGCTCAGTATCCCGCAAGTCACGAGCGGGGGTCGAACCGCCTCAGCTCTCGCTCCGCTACGAGACTCTGCGTGATAAACGGGATTACAAAGAGAAAGTGTTGTAACCCCACAGCCAGAGCCGGTCTTTCTTTTAAGAAGATCAGTTTGGGAACCAGTTGGGGCCGCTGAAACAGATGCATAAACACACGTAGTATTGATTGGCGCTCACGGAAGGAGAGGAAAGAAGTAGAGACTAGAGGACGCTCCATCGTTATAGGTTCATGTGTATGATAGACATGATTAATGAAGACACTTTTTTTGGAGTGTCTAGTTGGTCATGCGTCGAAGTACACTTGTTCCTGCAGCGAGGCGCTGTCGCCATTTGGAGGTGACAGGTTCGAATCCCGGTCGGTAACTATCATCATCATCAAGTGCCGTGCTGACTGGCGTAGGCGTTCATGACTCTCCACAGATCTCTGTCCTTGGTTTTCTGGATCAACTCTGTCGTGGATATTCCTCCATGCCACCGTCGCAATCCATCCAGCATCATTTCTCGTGGTCTGCCTCTGCCTCACTTCCCCTCGATCTTTCAAGTTGTCTCAATCTTCTTCAGCGCTTCCTGTCTCATCACATGACCAAAAAAGCTGATTGTCTCTTTCTTATAGTTGCATATAATGTTCTAGTTTCGCCAGCCTCTTTAAGGCATTCGTCGTTGGTTACTTTGGCAGTCCAAGGAATTCTCAACATTCGTCTCAGGAACTACATCTCTGTTGCTTCCAATCTCTTCCTGATTTGTTCATTTATATTCCAAGATTAACAGCCATACAGCAAAACAGGTTCTATATAGCACCTCAGCACTCTCTTTCTTACATTCTATGATAGCGACTTATTGCATCAGATATTCTTCATTTTTTGAAATGCAGCCTTGCTTGCCTTATTGTGCTCTTAATCTCTGTTGTGCATCTTCCATCTGATGCTTGCTTGCTTGCTTGTGTTCGTTGACTTGAGCTCCAACGCGACGTCCTGTATGTCGGATGAAGGCATCCTGTTGTCCAACATCAGTGTGATGTCATACAGGACCTGAGGTTTGCGTGTAATTGTCCCATGTCTGGCTTATTGGTGTGCAGACTGGTGGTTCCTCGCCGTACAAGCAGACACTCTTCGACTTCGGAGGATTCCATCTGATGTTATAAATGTCCCTAGATATTTAAAACTATCCACTTGGTGAAAAATTTTCCCTTCTATCTCTATTTCACATTTGGGTGTCACCTGTTTCTTTGATACCACAATTGTTACTGTTTTCTTGATATTCAAGGAGAGTCCTTTCTTTGCACTCTCTAGTTTAACAGCGTGCTCTCTTTTCCATTCGGTTATGCTGGCTTCCTTTCACAGTTTACTAGCCATAACATTAGAAGAGTACTTATTACCTTGCGCGGTTCGTCATCATAAAGCGGTTTATCCTCTAAAAATACAAATCGGTAACTGGCGCTATTCTTTCAGCTAATGTCGATACTTCATCGATTATACCTAATCGAAATATGAAAATATTCTAATACGTATCCCTATTCTGCTTCTCCTTCTCTGCTTCTGTCTTTTATCTCGAAATGAAACATGGGCGCTCAACCGAATCACGCCATGCCCTATATCGACAAGTTTATAATTGTTTGGATTTTGTCGATAAAGTTTGGTACGGGTTGAGGTAGCCAGTCCAATACCAACCTTCCTTGTAGGGTTTTTACGGTATGTGTGGTAGGTTGCAGTGTTGTTGTTACTTGTTTCCCTTATGGACCACGTTATCAGACTGCCACGTTCGGATATTGCCCTGTTCCGATTTGCACATTTCCTTACGATCGTCCGCCATTTGCGCTTGCTTTCGCTCGCTTTGAGCACAAAGGTAGTCCACACATGTGCCACAACTTCTGGTAGCACTGGACTGAATTTTGCGTGTGGATTAGCTTTCCCTGTTACCAGTGTCCCTCGCCATCAGGCGAATCCACCCCGACTTCTGAGGTTGTTGTAATTTACGACCCCAAGTCAAGTACGAGAAGTCAGCATTTCAGTCCAAATGATCGGTGTAGGAGTTGAACCTGCTACCTTGGCATCACACATAGGAAGCTCTTACCCATTCAGCCATGCTGACCATCACCAGATGTGTATATAAACAGACCGTTGTACGGGCCACGAGACACACTGGGTATATGATGCCAGACCCATATTGTTACAGATCAATCGGCAATGGATGAGTCATGGGGTCAATATTACGTTTAGAACGTTAGAACGTTTTCTGATGTCGATTTTAGACTGGGTCGAGACCTGGAAGCCCAAACTATTCTAGACTGGGTCGAGACCTGGAAGCCCAAACTATGACCTGGACGCCCAAACTATTCTAGACTGGGTCGAGACCTTTACGCTCTAACTATTCTAGACTGGGTCGAGACCTGGACGCCCAAACTATTCTAGACTGGGTCGAGACCTTGACGCCCTAACTATTCTAGACTGGGTCGAGACCTGGACGCCCAAACTATTCTAGACTGGGTCGAGACCTGGACGCCCAAACTATTCTAGACTGGGTCGAGACCTGGAAGCTCAGGCCATGATGTCGATTCTAGACTGGGTCGAGACCTGGACGCCCAAACCAATGTTCAAATAACACCTGCCTCGGTGAGACTTCCAAAACATGATCACCGAGACTGCACTACCGCGGCTCCTAGACTGATATGACTTCGCACAAGTTCCGGTTCCGGTTTTATTTCACACCTGGCTAATGACAAGAGCTGTTGAATGATGTATAGTTGACGCCAGAGTGCACGTGTTTTTGTGTTTTCATTGACACGCTGGCGTCATTTGGAGGGGCCAGGAATAATCCAGGTGTGTTTATGGCTTTAATGTTTGTTTTGTCTAATGTGTCCTCTTATCCATACTTCTGTCCTTTCCTTGGTATAAGTGTCAATCGGCTCTTCTGACTTTACTTCTCGTATTTTGTCAGTGCCCTCAATGATTCCTCGTAAATTATATTTGTTATTTTCTTTCTTTGTATTGTTATAGAATAAAGAAACCGGACAATTCACATCAAAATATGGTGTCTGCTACATATATATGAAAGTAACAATATTTCAAGCACATAAAGCAGATGTCAGCTGTGGCAGTACTTTGAAATTGATCTTACTGCATCATTCTTACATGCGACTTGACGTGAGACTACTTTGCTCAGTATTCCTAACATCGTCATCATCATGTGCAGGGGTCAGCATGACCGAATGGATAATAGCGCTCGTTCTTAAACATCCGGTGTGCTGATGCCCAGGTTGCGGGTTCAACCCCTATACCGGTCAGTTGGACTAAAATGTTGACTTTTGTCTTTGATTTGGGTACGTAAGTTACAAGAACCTACAGAAGTCGGAGTGTGCTCGCCTGAAGGAGAGGGGGACGCGGGTAATAGAGAAAGCTCATTCACACACAAATATCAGTCCAGCGCACTAGAAGTAGTAAGTAGCTCGTGTGTGACCTGCGCTTGGGTTCAAGACGAGCGAACGCAAGAAAATATCATTGTCATAGTCTTGCTCGTATCTAGGTAACTAAACTTGGGTTCATACAGGCAGCAATAAATCTGTTCGTTATGAGATCGAATATTTATTGTATTTACATATACAGTATGCGTTGGCGCAGTGGGTAAACAGACCCGCGCTATATTACATCTCCCAAATAGTAAACATCAAACACATAAGTATCATTTAACAGTCTAGCAAACTATCTAGCCTATGTCTATATATCTATTGATATCTATAGAGTCCCTCAAAGGCAGGCCCTGTTGCCTCTCTCAAGTCCATCCGTCCTCTGCCGGTCTCCGCGTGTCCGAACTCGACACGGGCGGTAACTCTGTCCGAGTTCCTCGTGGACCCCGCATTAGGCGGGCCACATCAGTGTCCACGGAATCATGGACTGGGTGACCATCTCTTTCGAGAAGGTTCTAGATTACTCGGGTCCTGCTCGACTCAATGGTTTCCCTTGGGCTGGAATTGCAGCCCTTTACTAAATGTGTAAGTGAGGCGGTGACAGGATCCCTCCTCCCCCGTGACATGATTTGTTGTTGGGAATTAGATCCGTTCTAATTCTGTCACCGACTCACATACAGTTGGTGTTTGTAGTTTGGTGGATAGTAACCTGGCAACCTACCTATTAGCACTAAAAACTCATGTATTCTACCATACAACACTTGTCTGATTTGGTGCAGAGATCCCTGTCTCTCGTGTGCTTAAATATGCTTATCAGACCGAAGTTACGTGGCATTTTAGTAGTTGTATTTACAACTTGCCCTTCTCATAGTACCCAAAATGGTACCCAGACAAATAACCTCTATATAATAGAGGGTTAACAAGACCGAAATCTTGGCTAAATAAGTACACCTTCAAATCTTGATCTGTGTGTGTATTTCTATACACTTTTACTCCCGTATGTTATATAATGCTAAATATGTAGTTACCTTGTTCTTTTATCCCCCTCATACTACAAGTGTCCCTGTTGGCTTGTTAGTGTGCTTTGACTAATAAGTTGATGTTTCTAATAAAGTGACTGTATTTTAACTTGATAGTGTTGAGTTTTAAGGTTTGTGTACTGTGTGTGCTGAATGTGTGGTGTAATTCCAAGCGTCACGAGTTGGGATAACCTCAATCATGAACTACTGCACTGTGTGCAATACATGAACAGGCATTCCAAGTAGTGGTGCTTAGATGTATCCTAACTGCTAAGCTAAGTATATTAACTCACTATTAAACTAAGTACTACACATGTATTCACAAATTAGACAAGTCATACAATTTACATGAAAGACGCAGACAAATTAAAATAAATACGGTTTGCGTACAATTTGTCCGCCAAGTGTATCGTTCTCTCATTTAATCCATTCACACAGTCATTCTCTCACTTTTCATTAAAAATAGTATTTGGTTAAAATATATAATTAAAGTTGAGGTAAGTGTTATTGCCCTTAGAAAAAATGGGCTAGGCGATATTTGCCCTTTAAGAAAATACGTACTTCTTGTACGATGACTCACAAATGGGTTCTAATTTAAATAGAGACAATTGTATAGGACGGTTCTTTAGCTTAGGAATGGTACCGCCTGTAATATTAATGTCGAATATGTACAAATTACAGGTGAATACAATTTATATACAACAATAATGGAAATATAATACATATTTAATCCTAAACTAATTAATTAATTGAATCCAACGATGATGTGCGCGTCGTCCTCCTGTCGCTAGCGTGTTATGCCATGAATGGTAAAGCTAGTATGGCTGTCTCTTGAGTGTCGTAGTCGATGGGGTTCTGTTTCGGCTGTTTGTAAAGTTACGTAGTAACAACAAGTATGGCATGTTCTTAATGACCTATATAACGAGTTCTTACAGAATTCGGAGTTAGTTCGTTGGTTGATCTTATTGGTTGACACAAACACAGTTACTGTTTCTTGCTGGAATCGTTCTAGCGCTTAGGCACTTGATGGTATAGTTCTCAACGTAACGTATCATGTTCTTGGGTGTCGTAATTCAACTAATCACTGAGAGTACTCTAGCAGGTGTAGAGTTCCACTGTAATATGCAACCGACTAAAAGTATCACAGTTTATAGTATGGCTAATGGTCGATGTGATTAGAGTCATTCTACTGGCGCATTCATCTGCCGTGACAAAAGGTCAGCCACAATGTTGTCGGTGCCTCTGATGTGGCGGATTTCGAAGTCGAAATCTTGAAGTAGAAGACACCATCTTTGTAACCGATGGTTTTTAGGCGACCCCTGGTTAAGGACCAATAATGGCGAACTGTCAGTGAGGACCACAAAGTGACTCCCTAAGAGGAACTTCGATAATCTCAATATACAAAACACTATGCTCAAACACTCTAATTCAACTGTGGCATACCGAGTCTCAGCCTTCTTTAGTTTGCGGCTTACATAGAGAATTGGGTGTTTTATGCCATCCATTTCCTGCATCAAGCATCCTCCTATTGCGATAGCGCTCGCATCTGTGGTCAAAATAAAGGGTAAATTTATGTTGGGTAATCGTAAGACTGGTGGATTAGAAAAAATATGTTTCAATCTACACATTGCATCATCTAAGCTGGTACTTTTACAAATTTTTGATGGATGATTTTTAGTTAACATATCAGAAAAGACTGAGGTTAATTCTGCCCAATGTGGAATGAATTTAGAATAATAGTTAATCAGACCTAGTAAACTTCTAACTTGCTTCTTTGTGGTAGGTACTTCTAGCTTAAGGATCTTGGAAACAATTTTATCATCAGTCAATAATTTTCCTTCAGAAATTCTATGACCAAGGAAGTCTATTTGTGTATAACCTATTTCAACCTTGGAAGGTTTGATAGTAAGTCCAAAAAGAGAGATTTGGTGGAAGACTTGTTTAAGGGTGAGTAAGTGAGAAGTCATATGAGAAGAATGGATGCATATATCATCAATATAAGCAACTACGTTATTAATTCCGTGTAATAACAATCTTGTTAGTCTTACAAATGTGGCCGGTGCGTTCTTGAGCCCAAACGGAAGATATAGCCATTCGTACAAGCCGAGAGGTGTTGCGAATGCTGTTATATGTCTACAAGAAGGGTGTAATGGAACTTGCCAATATCCTTTAGCTAAATCGGTCTTAGAAAATAAGGATGATTGAGCCATATTTAAGATAAGATCTTCACAGCTGTTCATTGGCTCTGCATCCGTTGTTGTTCTTGTATTTAATACTCGATAGTCAATGCACAAGCGAATTGTCTGGTCCTTTTTCTTCACCAGAACAATCGGTGACGAATATTGAGACATCGATTTTTGAATAATGCCATTTTTCTCTAAATCTAAAATTTCTTTATCTAAATTAGATCTGTAATGGAGAGGAATAGAATATGGTCTACATTTGACCGGTCTCAGATCTGTCAGCACAATTGAATGTGTTATTTTATCAGTGCGTCCAGGTCTGTTAGAAACGATAGATTTATATTCGTCAAGGATAGTCAAAATGTCTTGTCGCTGTTGTTGTGTCAAAGTGTCAGAGATATGTATGTCATTTATACTTCCGTCGTCAGTCATGATTGGTACAGGGATTTCAGTGTTGTCCACGTCTGTCTGATTTATCACAGATGCTACCGTTTGTAAATTGTCTTCAATGTCATTGTCGTCGTCGTTGAGATCAATCGTTGTCACTATGTCGTCAAATTTGTCGTCGCTGTCGATATCACAGATTGTCGGTAATGTACATATGTCTTCGTCGTTTTCGTTGTCGTAAGAATGTGTCGTTAATGAAGCTTCGTTTGTCGAGGTGTCATTTAGTTGGGACCTTGTCGTTTCGTCTCCGTCATCAGCTCGTTGAGTCAGTTCATTTGTATCATTGTCCTGTCTAACATAATATGGTTTCAACATATTCACATGTGATATTTCCAAATTTCCATTTAAAGAGAATAAAGTAGGGATATTCCCCTTCTTGACCAGTTTCTGACATATAACACAAGATGTACAAAAGGTTTTAATGTCTTGGTTGACCTTTGGCCAATAAAACTGGGTCATGACAATAGCCCTGGTCATTTCGTATCTCATGTGACCTCCAAAAGGGGAGTCATGGGCTAATTTTAGCACTTTGTCTCGATGTGCTTGTGGTAACACTATTTGCTGTGTCGTGGTCTGGTTTGTTGTGTAAAATCTCGTTAAGATGTTGTTCTGTAGCCTAAATGTCCACGATGCGTTCTTTGTTAATTTTGGCTTAAGGCCTACTAAATTAAAGTATGGTGCTAGTGTTGTATCTGCTTTTTGTTCATTACCAAAAGTGATGTTAGTTGAGTTTGGCGCTACTATTTCTAATGATTCCTGTAGTTGGTCGGTGTTGGTTTTGTGGGTTGTCTGTCGTGTTATTGCGTTTGTGTGTTGTGTGTCTTGTTGCACATTTACAGGTTCGGTACTTGGTAGTTTGGTCGCATCCTCAATTCGAGGTTTTAATTCGGTCGTATCGTTTCTTGATTCGACCGCCCCTGCATTGTACACCTCGGTAAATTCTTCCTGAATTACCTCAGTGGTTGTCTCCCTTGGTATTTTGGCAGTTTGAGACAAGCAAGAATGGTGTTTCTCTTTTGTGTCGCTATTTCTGTGGTGGATACCGTGCTTTTGCTCCCAACTTTTTATTTCTCTTTCAGAGCATGGATGTATGTTGGGTAAATTACCAAGTATAATATCCGCGACGGGATTTTCAAGGATAGCACACAATACTCGCCCCGATATGAACGGCGTTTGAATTTCGACCAAAGCAAGGGGGTATTTCTCTTTTGTACCTGAAAATGTGCGACACGTCACATGTTTGTCTGTGTAGTCATTAGCGTCTATTAATGTTCTCCTCACTCCACAGAGAGTTGCGCCGGAATCACGAATTAACGTGCCCTTTTTGTTGTTAACAAACCCTGTATAAAAAACTAGCTTGCCTGTAGATGATAAGGCAGCGTTAGCTATTTCATTTGCAATTGGGATTATGTGACCACAATGTAGTGTTGTGTCCAGTTGGAACTTTGTACAGGTGTTGCACTTACTGTCTGTTATGGTGTTGATGACGTGTACAGCATTCCCAAGCTCGCTTTCATTGTCGTGTTGATTTTCACATTCATTTAGTGACTCAAGCTCTTCGTCAGTCGACGTTTCTACTAATGCCGCATTGGCCTGTTTCAATAACTTTCGGCCTTGACAATCTTTATTATAGTGACCCCAGCTATTGCAGAAATAACATTTAATTGCTCTGTGGTAAGCCATGCGTTTAGCTGTTTGCTTCTCTACCATCTTTTTGAGGTGTTCAGGGTAGGTGGGTGATTTGTCACACATACCGTAACTGTCGTGATGAAAATTGCAATATTGGCACCTTACTACTTTACCGACATTGGATCGTGGTTTAAATCTGCTCTGTGATTGTTTGGAGTATTTGGTGTTCACTACTGCAGCTGCTGTATCATTGTGACTTATATTATGTTGAAAAATATCCCTATTTGCTGTAAAAAATGCATTCCCTTTCGCCTCGATTTCCTGAATGCTCTTACAATCCATTTGTTTTAAGAACTTGGCAAAAGGTGTGGGGATGGTGCTAACTATTTTATCTATTATAATTAGTTCCTTAAGTTTATCATGGCTATTGTTGGTTTTAGCCGAGTTAATCCATTTTGTGCATATGTCTTGGACTGTACTGACATAATCTATGAAGGTTTGGTTTGGTTGTGGAGATAATTTGGCGAATTGTTGTTGGTAACCTGCAGTGTCTAAAGAAAAATTTTGGAGAATGCGTTGTTTTAGGTACTCATAGTCTTTTCGCATTTCCTGTGGTATTGTTTCTATTACTTTCAGTGGTTCAAGAGCCAAATTCCTCATTAGAATAAATGCCCAATCTGATTTACTGATTTTATGATGAGACATGAGACATTCAAAATTTTCTAAGTAAGCGGAGATGGAATCTCCAGAACAGAAAGCCTTCACGAGACCTTTATATTTATTATATTTTTGCTCTTCTTCTTTGCTTCTTAACTTATTTATTGATATTTCTGCGTTGGCCTCCATTTCCATCTGTTTTAGTTTAATCTGTGTCTCGGCATTTAATTGGGCCTGTTTGGCGGCGGCCTCAAGCTCCATCTGTTTCTCTTGAGCCTGCAATTGTATTTTCTTCTCTTCAATTTGCAATTGCATTTTTTTTTCTTCTGCTTGCATCTGCAATTTCTTTTCTTCGGCTTCCATTTGAAGTTTCCTTTCCTCTCGTTCTAACGCTCTTTCTTCACGGGCAATGTTTTCTGCGTGTGTTTTCTGTGCCCATTCTGACAGTTTCTCTTCTTTATAACCTAACTTTATTCCTTGCTCAATGCATTGATCTAAACTAGACATTTTGTGTTTTACTTGTTTGTTAAGTTTATAGAGTTAAATCCCTTTAGAAAAATATGTTGTGTGGTCGAAAATTTGGTTAACTCCCCTACTTATTAATGTGTAAATCAAAATGCAAGGTTATGTTGGTGAAAATTTCATGAATATGCAACGAAATCAATATGATACAAAATAATACATTGATGAAACATGAGAAGTACAGCTTAGAAGTACAATGAGTATGAGGTGAAACTTAGCTCTGAATTTTGAAGCTCCTCGATGTTATCTTGCACTCTCGTTATTGTTGGAAAGGTTTCATCGGTTGGACGCGGCACTTGTTGCGGAACAATCTGCTCGTGGAGCGAGAAAACATTAGTGACTGTCACACAAAAAAAATGTCAAAATAGTAACATGTCAAAAAAAATTGTTTACAGAATCAAAATAAAGAGGCGCTGTGGAGGCAATGGTGAGACATTGCCGAGGGACTCAGATTACTTCTATTTTATCGCTAGATAGCTACTAGTTCTATGTAACCTTGTAACGTTAACAATTTCTTTGATTTAAACAAATCAATGTGTTACCAAAAATCAATGTTTTATCAAAAATCAGTGTGATATGATTCAATAATTAATTTTACATGGCATTTAATAGGTTTTTAAGAAAACATTCTATGCCAAAACCGGAAAACTAGCCCCCAAAAAGCCTGTCATAGTCTTGCTCGTATCTAGGTAACTAAACTTGGGTTCATACAGGCAACAATAAATCTGTTCGTTATGAGATCGAATATTTATTGTATTTACATATACAGTATGCGTTGGCGCAGTGGGTAAACAGACCCGCGCTATATTACATCTCCCAAATAGTAAACATCAAACACATAAGTATCATTTAACAGTCTAGCAAACTATCTAGCCTATGTCTATATATCTATTGATATCTATAGAGTCCCTCAAAGGCAGGCCCTGTTGCCTCTCTCAAGTCCATCCGTCCTCTGCCGGTCTCCGCGTGTCCGAACTCGACACGGGCGGTAACTCTGTCCGAGTTCCTCGTGGACCCCGCATTAGGCGGGCCACATCAGTGTCCACGGAATCATGGACTGGGTGACCATCTCTTTCGAGAAGGTTCTAAATTACTCGGGTCCTGCTCGACTCAATGGTTTCCCTTGGGCTGGAATTGCAGCCCTTTACTAAATGTGTAAGTGAGGCGGTGACAATCATCATGTGCCATGCCGATAAGCGTGAGCGGTCATGGTAGTCATCTCACACGATCACCACAGTCGTGAATCAGCTACGTGTTCTTGTCTCGACCCTTGTATGTCTGCGTCATTTTAAATCTCCTCTGCCTCCTCTCCCGATATACGTGTTCGGGTGCAGGATTCTCACCAGACTGCTGAACACAATATATGATACCGGAGAATTATGTAATTCTGTACTTATTGCAATCCCAAAGAAATCAGGAACTTTGGAATGTGATCAGCATAGAACAATGGTATAATGAATCACATCACAAAGATTTTGCTGAGAATTATCATGCAAAGAGTCAGGAAGAAAATACAACCTGAAATAGGGGAAGAACAATGTGGGTTTGTAGAAGACAAGGGAACAGTAAATGCTGTGTATATGCTGTGAACAGTAATTGAACGTTCTATAGAAGTACATAAAGATATACACCTTTGCTTTATTGACTACACAAACGTTTCGATAGAGTAAGACATGTCAACATAACAGAGATGCTTGCAGATCTACAAATTGATGGGAAAGACATTAGACTTATAAAAAACATATATTGGAAACAACAAGCTGCCATACGGGTTGATAATGAAGTGGGTCAATATCAACCTATTCAGAGAGGTGTGAGACAGGGGTATGTAATGTCTCCACTTCTTTTTTTTTTTCCCCTATACAGTGAAAATATTTTCAGAAATGTAGAAGATATAAATGGAATCATCATAGGGGGGCGAAACATCAATAACATTAGATATGCAGATGATACAGTATTGATTTGCAGACAATAAGCAGGATCTGCAACAATTAGTAGATGCGGTTGTTGCACACAATAAACAACTAGGGTTAGAATTAAATTGTAAGAAGACACAAAATATGGTTGTCACTAGGACGAACGAAATATCGCAATGTAATATACAAGTAAATGGGAATATTCTTCAACAAGTGAATCGGTATAATTACCTAGAATTTTAATAACATCTAATGGGCGATGCCTCGAAAAGATTAGAACAAGAATCGCCACGGCGAATGTAGCCTTAAGCAAGAAGAAAAACATACTGACCAATAAAAAGATGTCAGTTCAAACGGTAAAAAGAGTGTTGAGGTGCTACATAGGGCCTGTACTTTTGTATGGATGTGAAGCTTGGAGTGAAGCTGAACAATATCTTATGGCAGTGAAAATGTGGTTTCTAAGGAGAATGCAAAGAATACCATGGACATACAGAAAAACCAATGACCAAGTACTACAAGAAACAAATGAAAATCGTGAATTTATTATAGAAATTAGACGTAGACAGTCAAACTTTTTGGACATGTTATGAGAAAAATTAAATTAGAGAACTTGGTGACAACTGGCAAGATCGAGGGGAATATAACAAGGGGAAGATAGAGAATTAAATACCTGGATGGCTTGGCGACGTGGTATGGTCGAGACAAGAACACAGAGCTGATTCACGACTCTGGTGATCGAGTGAAATGGCGAATCATGACCGCCCACGCTTACCGGTATGGCACATGATGAATGGATTCTTTCTCATTCCGTGAAAGTTGCCCTAATGCTTTGATTGCGACTGAAGTGGCCACGCACGGCCGGGTACCGAGATCGATTCTTTACTTAGCGATTGTTTGTGCAGCTGAAACATCACAGACCGCGCGAGTCATGGAATATGGTGCGTGGAAATACTGCCGCAAATATTGCTGCAGATTGCGACATCTTAAGAGAAACAAGTTCGTGGGTATTGATCTGCACTCATAGAAGTCATGGCAAGAAGTGGAGATAAGAGGACACACCAAATTTTGTGAAAACTGAAGGCGACAGGCCCCAGCAGGGAGCCGAGGTGGCAGCGTGGCTAGCGCTCTGGTCAGAGGGTCTTGTAATCGCTTCCCCATCAGGGCTGAGATTCTTATTTAATTGTCCTCGGCTTCCAGGTCGTTCCAGCCGACAGTGGGTACCAGGAAACGTTCAGGGAAGTAAAGGCGGCCGGTGATATTCTGATCACATCTCCCATCGAGTGCCGATTGGACTATTTAAAAATGCGAGGCTAACGCCATATACCGAATACTCTACAAAACGTGGAAATTAGTTCTTTTCGTTTCCTTTTTTTATTTAGTACACTTCGGGATTCGAACGAAACGCTTCCAAATAACGACAGCTTCTAACTGAAGAGATCAGTGTACTTTGAGGTATAACGAATTTAATATCCGGGTGTCTGTACATCTCTCCTTTAATTCTAACTGAAGACATCAGCGTATTTCGAGGTATAGTAAAGCCAACACGGTAGAGACTGTGAAACTTCTATTGTCATGTTGAGTTGAGTTGAATCAAGAACAGACGTATTAGCACTAGGGACATTCTCATACATGACCCGTACTCATCTGCAACAGCCAGCGAAGAGCCCCAATACTAATTGTACCAGTAGCCGTCTGATTATGTGCCCGTCTGGCCTTTCTCCTGAGTTTTGAGTGTCGGCCAGATCCTCTGGTCACTCCCTGCCGCGCCATTCTCTGCCAGCCGTGATGATATATCTGTTCTTCTGGACTATACACAAGATCCCAAAAGGCCTCGACGCCTGCCTTAACATGCACCAGTAACCTACCAAGTGGTGCAGACCCTTCCAATCTGTCTACCTGCTCGTTTCCCGCCACACCAGCATGTCCTGGGGAAAAAATCCTACTGATGCTTTCTAGACAAAATGAGTATATGCTTCAAAAATCGTAGTACATCTATATATATAAAACAAAGTGTATGTAAATATGTATGTCCTTTATTTTTTCGCTAACGGCCCATCCGATTGAGATGAAATTTTCTACACGTCTTCCTTTCATTCCAGAGCTGCCAACTGTGATATTTTTTAGTGTGAAATCGCCTGCTTACTCAGTATTATTTCATTTTTCATTTTTCATTAAAATTTATATATAGCAAAGGGACTTAACTCTAGAAAAAGTTATTTCAAGGGGCATAACTTTTAATAACATTGTTGTTTAACTTATAGTCATATTGTTGTATCGTTTTCAAAGATTTATAAACTCTTTGTCTATAGTTATTTACCGGCATATGAGTTATAATAAATAATGATACAATCTTTAAGGCATTTTCAAAGTTTACATAAAAATAATGCATAATGCATAACATTGTAACTCATCTTTCTATACTTAAGAAGTTATCTAAAAGATGTTGAACAATATCATCGCATCTTTAGTGTTTTCCGCCATCATATCGACACGATTCGCTTGACAGCACTTCTCAGCGCTATCAAGCCAAGACGCCTTACACATTTCAAGCAGCCTGATACGGGGGGAAAATGGCACGTCGTAATAGCACAAGGAAACAAACAGCTTCCAAGATGCATAGTGAGAAAACCGACCAGACTATCAAGAAGACGAACCTGCCTTTGGAGAGTCTGCATGCAAGCTGTAATAAAGTATCTGAACCTACAGTCAATGAAACTACCAATAAGAAGAGCGACGACTACCCACAGACGAACACAAAAACTTGTGAGAGGAAGGAGGACCAAGACACCAGAATCAGAAACACTGATTCAAACACAGTCAGATGGGTGGTCAAGCGGCTAAAAATGGAGCTTACTGATCAACAAATACAGAAGCAGCTGCAGGAAGAAAATCTTCACGTCAACATTTTGAAGGCAGAGCGGATTCTTACCTACCCAGAATTAAATGAGATGCTCCACACCAGGGACTGGGCGAACCCGGGCCGGGTCAGGCAGACAGACAGACAGACAGACAGATAGATAGATAGATAGATAGATAGATAGATAGATAGATAGATAGATAGATAGATAGATAGATAGATAGATAGATAGATAGATAGATAGATAGATAGATAGATAGATAGATAGATAGATAGATAGATAGATAGATAAATAGGTAGATAGATAGATAGGTAGATAGATAGATAGATAGATAGATAGATAGATAGATAGATAGATAGATAGATAGATAGATAGATAGATAGATAGATAGATAGATAGATAGATAGATAGATAGATAGATAGATAGATAGACAAACAGACAGGGAGGAAGGGAGGGAGGGATAGACGGAGGGAGAGACAGAGGGATGGGTCTATTAGACAGACAGACAGACAGACAGACAGACAGACAGACAGACAGACAGACAGACAGAGATAGATAGATAGACAAACAGAGAGACAGACAGACACAGACAGACAGACAGACAGACAGACAGACAGACAGACAGACAGATAGTCGGTAACGGGAACGAGAACTTATATGACTACTTATATGAATTAAATGAGATGCTCCCCACCAGGGTCTGGGCGAAGCCGGGCCGGGTCAGCTAGTGTACAATTAAAGGACACAGTGTAAGGTTTGTTTATTGTTTTCATTTTGTAAGGCTTTGTGTGTTTGTGTGTGGCATGCAGGTTTTGACTCTTGTGTTTGGCAGTTGTGACTACCACTCATACAAACAAGGGCAATAAAAGGCAGGAGAATAAGACTCACACTAACCATATTTAATTGTAAATAAACACACATCTTCCATCACCTTCTGTGGAACAATCTCTAGAATTATGTCAACAATGGACAACCTGATTGTAGGGATACTTGTATACATGGTGAAAAACATTCTGCAACGATTACATGACGCATGAGAATACACGCTTGCTCCCCGCGGTTCTTCTTATTGTCCATCCTGTGTGATGTTGGTGATCATGTCTGCCCACAGCCTTCTACTTTGTGTACTGTAAACCATTTCTGATACTTTTTACACACAAATATCAATTGGGAACCATTAGATGCCACTAAGACAGTTCATAGGTAAATACACATGTATTGTTTGACGCTCCTAGAAGTAGAAAAAAGTAGAAACTAGAGAAAGCACTACACAACATAAAAATTGAAAGCTATAGTTCCTGACCAAGATTTACATCTGTCATCTCCAAATTACAACAGCGCACTGCTGCATGAACAAGTGTACTTTGACACATTGAGGTGTCTAGTTGGTCATGCGTTGATGTGCACTTGTTCCTGCAGCAAGGTGATGTCATTATTTGGAGATGACAGGTTCAAATTCTGATCTATAACAACAGCTTTCAATATGTATGTTGTCTGGTGCGTCCTCTAGTCTCTATTTCTTTCTTCTACTTCAACGAGTGCCAACCTATAAATATATAACATACGGACATTTCTGATACTGTTGTTTCTCCATGCCAAGAGTTAAACTGCCCAACATTTTCCTCTCTGCCTTCCCCTGCCTCTCTTCCCACTATCACAATGTATCCTAGCTTTCCCCTTCTCAAGATAAGAACAAAGATTGTGGACTGTCATCTTCTGATCTGATTAACCAGTTTTCACTGCCAGTTAACATCTTTATACATGTCAGTACATATTTTATATGTCCATAGTGTTGACATTATTCATCTATAAAACCACATCTTTGCAGCTTCCACATGAATATTCATTATCCTCTAGTTGTCCATGATTTGCTTCCATGCATCATGTTCCCCGTGTGAACTTCCTATATTTACAGTGGCACAACCATTGACAAGAAATATGTAAACAATATTCAAAATAAAAATCTACAAGAAATAACTTGTGAATTGGTCATTAAGGTTACCTCCATTGTTCATCTTTCAATATTTACCACAGGTACAATCAGTCTTCAATTATGTAAACGCTAAAACAACATTCTGTAAGAAATTTTATCACTATTTTGATGGTGGTAAACAGTTGTACAATCACTGAGGATTGAGAATACAAATTGTTTCTCGTGGTTAATCTGTCCGCATCTACAGTGGCATAACTATAGAATTATGTAAACATTAAATACACATTCTGTGAGAAATGTTACAACTTGTTTTGAAGTGATAAACAGAGTTCAACAATTACTTGATGATTGTGACTGGCTGTTGTCAGCGTTGATAATATTTTTTTACCTTGTAAAATCTTGTTAAAATAACTAATAAACCCCATTTATTCAACATGGAATTGTAATTTTTTTCTTCTTTTTCTTGGTCGTTTTTTTAAATAAAGTTTGTCACATCTAGTTGTGTACCTCAGGGATCAGTCTGCCTGCCTTTAGCATGAATCTGTGTACAGTTGACTTCCTATAGACAGATTCTTTTTTTTAAAAAGGCTTCAGCATGTAAAGTTTAATTCTAGACAGATTCCTTCCAAGACTTCAATATGTGTTTGTGTAGGGTTTAATTCTAGGCATATTTCTTCAAAGACTTTAGTATGTAAAGTTTAATTCTAGACATATTCCTTTCAAGACTTCAGTATGTGTTTGTGTAGGGTTTAATTCTAGGCATATATCTTCAAAGACTTTAGTATGTAAAGTGTAATTCTAGACAGATTCCTTCCAAGGCTTCAGTATATGTTTGTGTAGGGTTTAATTCTAGGCATATTTCTTTAAAGGCTTTAGTATGTAAAGTGTAATTCTAGACAGATTCCTTCCAAGGCTTCAGTATATGTTTGTGTAGGGTTTAATTCTAGGCATATTTCTTTAAAGGCTTTAGCATGTAAAGTTTAATTCTAGACAGATTCCTTCCAATGCTTCCGTTTGTGTTTATATAAGGTTTTATTCTAGACATATTTCTTTAAAGACCTGAGTATGTAACGTTTAATTCTAGACATATTCCTTCCAAGACTTCAGTAGGTAAGGTGTAATTCTAGACAGATTCCTTCTAAGACTTCAGCATGTTTGTGTAAGGTGTTATTCTAGACAGATTCCTTCTAAGACTTCAGCATGTTTGTGTAAGGTGTTATTCTAGACAGATTCCTTCTAAGACTTCAGCATGTTTGTGTAAGGTTTAATTCTAGACAGATTCCTTCTAAGACTTCAGCATGTTTGTGTAAGGTGTAATTCTAGACAGATTCCTTCTAAGACTTCAGCATGTTTGTGTAAGGTGTAATTCTAGACAGATTCCTTCTAAGACTTCAGCATGTTTGTGTAAGGTGTAATTCTAGACAGATTCCTTCTAAGACTTCAGCATGTTTGTGTAAGGTGTAATTCTAGACAGATTCCTTCTAAGACTTCAGCATGTTTGTGTAAGGTGTAATTCTAGACAGATTCCTTCTAAGACTTCAGCATGTTTGTGTAAGGTGTAATTCTAGACAGATTCCTTCTAAGACTTCAGCATGTTTGTGTAAGGTGTAATTCTAGACAGATTCCTTCTAAGACTTCAGCATGTTTGTGTAAGGTGTAATTCTAGACAGATTCCTTCTAAGACTTCAGCATGTTTGTGTAAGGTGTAATTCTAGACAGATTCCTTCTAAGACTTCAGCATGTTTGTGTAAGGTGTAATTCTAGACAGATTCCTTCTAAGACTTCAGCATGTTTGTGTAAGGTGTAATTCTAGACAGATTCCTTCTAAGACTTCAGCATGTTTGTGTAAGGTGTAATTCTAGACAGATTCCTTCTAAGACTTCAGCATGTTTGTGTAAGGTGTAATTCTAGACAGATTCCTTCTAAGACTTCAGCATGTTTGTGTAAGGTGTAATTCTAGACAGATTCCTTCTAAGACTTCAGCATGTTTGTGTAAGGTGTAATTCTAGACAGATTCCTTCTAAGACTTCAGCATGTTTGTGTAAGGTGTAATTCTAGACAGATTCCTTCTAAGACTTCAGCATGTTTGTGTAAGGTGTAATTCTAGACAGATTCCTTCTAAGACTTCAGCATGTTTGTGTAAGGTGTAATTCTAGACAGATTCCTTCTAAGACTTCAGTAGATAAGGTGTAATTCTAGACAGATTCCTTCTAAGACTTCAGCATGTTTGTGTAAGGTGTAATTCTAGACAGATTCCATCCAGATATATCATGATTGATGATGTCATAGGCAGGCATGTTTTTTCCTAACAATTTTGGCAGGACAGTGGTTTTGCCGCCTACATTTAATGCTTTCCAAATGTCGTGAAATGTTCATCTGTCGTGACATGTTCAAATGTCGTGAAATGTTCATCTGTCGTGACATGTTCAAATGTCGTGAAATGTTCATCTGTCGTGACATGTCCAAATGTCGTGAAATGTTCATCTGTCGTGACATGTTCAAATGTCGTGAAATGTTCATCTGTCGTGACATGTCCAAATGTCGTGAAATGTTCATCTGTCGTGACATGTTCAAATGTCGTGAAATGTTCATCTGTCGTGACATGTTCAAATGTCGTGAAATGTTCATCTGTCGTGACATGTCCAAATGTCGTGAAATGTTCATCTGTCGTGACATGTCCAAATGTCGTGAAATGTTCATCTGTCGTGACATGTCCAAATGTCGTGAAATGTTCATCTGTCGTGACATGTTCAAATGTCGTGAAATGTTCATTTATCGTGACATGTTCAAATGTCGTGAAATGTTCATCTGTCGTGACGTGTTCAAATGTCGTGAAATGTTCATCTGTCGTGACGTGTTCAAATGTCGTGAAATGTTCATCTGTCGTGACATGTCCAAATGTCGTGAAATGTTCATCTGTCGTGACATGTTCAAATGTCGTGAAATGTTCATCTGTCGTGACATGTCCAAATGTCGTGAAATGTTCATCTGTGGTGACATGTTCAAATGTCGTGAAATGTTCATCTGTCGTGACATGTTCAAATGTCGTGAAATGTTCATTTGTCGTGACATGTTCAAATGTCGTGAAATGTTCATCTGTCGTGACATGTCCAAATGTCGTGAAATGTTCATCTGTCGTGACATGTCCAAATGTCGTGAAATGTTCATCTGTCGTGACATGTTCAAATGTCGTGAAATGTTCATCTGTCGTGACATGTTCAAATGTCGTGAAATGTTCATCTGTCGTGACATGTTCAAATGTCGTGAAATGTTCATCTGTCGTGACATGTTCAAATGTCGTGAAATGTTCATCTGTCGTGACATGTTCAAATGTCGTGAAATGTTCATCTGTCGTGACATGTTCAAATGTCGTGAAATGTTCATCTGTCGTGACATGTTCAAATGTCGTGAAATGTTCATCTGTCGTGACATGTTCAAATGTCGTGAAATGTTCATTTGTCGTGACATGTTCAAATGTCGTGAAATGTTCAACATGCATGCAGGACCTCTTATCCGAGAAGGCTAGGCATCCAGTCTCACATCCCAATAAAACAGGAGGGCATATGATAGCATTTAGCAGCCAACAAATCTTGTGAAAATGTCCAGCCCTATGCAGGGATTCACACCAGCCGACTTATGGATCTGAGATCAACACCATACCCTCTCTGCAATGCTTCATCTGACTAGTAATTTCATTATTCACTAGTCGTTAAATATGTAACGTCATGTCTCTCCCATTTCTTCTCCTTACAAGCTGCTGAATACATGCTTCAGAAAACAATACTTTTCTAAAATACAAAGGGGCCTTAAAATTAAAACCTTTTAAGTTTTTTTTTTGGGGGGGGGGGGGGTGGGGGGGGTGTTAATATATTCTGAAAAAAGTAATGAACAAATGTATCATTTATTGATGTAGCCACCACTGCGTTCAATGCAAGAACTCCGGCGCAGGTAAAGTTCTTGGACTCTTGTAGAAATTAATTCTCTTGGTTGTGTGTGCTGTACCTCTTCATCAGACTAAAAAGTCTGTCCCAGAAGTCACGCCGTGTTGAAACTTCCTACTCCGCTTATACACTTGCTGGACTGACAGGCATGCATCTACATTTTGTTTTGCATATCCTATTTACAGGACATGGCTGTCAACACCAGCATTTTACTGCTGTTTTTGATGTCTTGGCCAAGTTTTATGTTCAGTAGTTTGCCATTTCTTTCTAAACGACTGGCTCCCTTACCAACACATTAAAAACCCATCGCACACGGTATGTTGCCAAATCGGTCGCCTCTGTGTTTCGAACGCCTGGTAAGTGGCTCACGAGTCGCGTTCGCAAGCCTTTATGCCACGGAGACCGGCATGCATCTCCATACTGGACCTATATTCACCGATGAATTTCTACAGATTTCACCTCTTCACCGAACACACCACAGACAACCGAACGCTGCTTCTCTTTGTTGCATGTCAAAAGTGGAGTGGCCATCTTTAAATTGTCCTTATCACGTCACTGTAATCGTCTGTATGGTGATGTCACGTGCTCGACACTCTTGACACACTTAACAACGATACTGACAGGTTAGAAGACAATGGCTTCTACATTCTCATTATCCCTGTACCCCAAACCATCTATGAAGTGTCACTCAAGCTATGCTCTGATTACTTCTTAGTTCCCTCAACTTACACTAATCACTTTCTTCCATGTTCTTATCTGTTGCTTCTTGTTTACCTTACTTATCAGTGCCACTAACGAATATTAACATTTAAAATTGAATCAAAACGTATAGAGACAGCAAAAGATGTGTTCTGTCACAAGAAAATTAAAAACTGCCTGAGTAGAACAAGAACAGAGACCAGCAATGACCAGTATTCTCAAAGGAATTTAACACTCTATTGCGGAGCAAAGATTAATTAATACTGAAATGAAAATATATTTAATCTGGCAAGATAATAACAATGAACACCATTGTAAATTGTATATGTTTCAAAACAGTTTACAAGAATAATTTGTGCAGAATATACATATATAATCTTGGAATTACATTTATACATTTAAAAAAATCGTAGGCTTTAATTGCACAAGAAAACTGGCCTATTTATAGCAAAACTAAATTCCAGTTAATCATTGATGTAAATATAATTGTTATGTTCATAATTAGCAGCATGTCATGTATTCTCTGTTGCTATAATTAAGATCAGATGAAGAACTCTGACAAAACCAAGTCAATAATACGTATGTTTTGCTTATATATAGGGCTCTTTTCCTTGAAATACACATCAGAGGCAATACTGCTTGTGTTGGTACATTACTGGACGTACACTTATGCTGCTCCAAATTTGTAAACAGTTTTCTGGGTGTAGGTCTCCCCTGGGCTCAGGATTGAATTTGGAAAGCTGGGCTGAAACGCAAATAAACAGAAATCAATCACCAACAAATGCCAAGGCAATGGTCAGCTCTACAAGACTGTCCATCTTCACTGCTACAGTACAGGAGATCAGTGGCCGGCAGCAAACTTGTGTTTCATGTTGTCACGGCTGTAACTTGTGTTTGATTGTGTCACGGCTGTAACTTGTGTTTGATTGTGTCACGGCTGTAACTTGTGTTTGATTGTATCACGGCTGTAACTTGTGATAGACACAGGAATGTCTTGGGAGGTAAAAGTGACCTGAGTGATACTGACCAGATGACCCACGGGATGCCGGTAGATCTACACAAATATGAGTCTAGCACCATAAAGTGGCCTGAGTGATACTGACCAGATGACCCACGGGATGCCGATTTAAAAAAAATTTGGTTGCATGTCCTTCACATGACGTAGCAGTCAATCCCAGCATTTTGGCTGTTCGTGATTCCTGGGCAAGTTTTATGTTCAGTAGTTTGCCATTGCTTTCTGAACGACAGGCACCTAAACCTTTTTCGAAAAAAAAAACACAGCACAACTGTATTTCGAACCCGGGTATATGGGATTACGAATCGCTTCCGTAAACTCGTCGCCACGGAGATGTCGATAGGTCAACACAAATATGAATCTAGCACCATGTATTCAATGTGCCTTAAGGCGTGTAGAAGGATCATTTATTATCTACTAAAACTGATCAATACTGAGCAAATCAGAAGACGAGATCGAAAATAAATGCAATAAGGCAAACCAACTCATTGAACAAATGGCACTAATACTAAAGAACAAACATGTATCAATAACTACTAAGAAAGCACTTTACAGCACAATCTTCCTACCAACTCTATGTTACCAATGCCAAACCTGGACAATGACAGAATAAGAGAAAAGAAAAATCACAACAACAGAAATGAGATTCCCGAGAAGAATACTCAATGTATCAAGACAAGATATCAGAAATGAAGAAATCAGGACTAATGTTGGGGTTATAGCTGAACTAGATTTTATTAGAAAGCAGCAAGTCAAATGGTTTGGCCATGCAAGTAGGTTACCAACTAACAGTATACTACAACAAGCAATGATGTACAGACCAGAGGGAAGCAGAGGAAGAGGCCTACCACGTAAACGATGGACGCAGGGAATAACAGAGTCCATGGGAATATCTATACATAAAGCCCATAAGCGGGCACTTTCCCTCTGTTTATATTTCATCTCGACACCTCAAGGTACAAGAGGAACAAGATGAGATGAGATGAGATGATGTAAGACAGTGGTATGGAGGAATACCATGAAAAGAATTGATCTAGAATACGAAGGATTGAGATCTGTAGAGATACAAAGATGCCTACGCCATTTTACATGGCACATAATGATGATGATGATGATGGTGTGGTCAGTGACTAGCAGCAAACATGAATATTTCATGCTGGCCTGGTTATAGTCTGTTAAAAGAAGAAGTCACTGATACTATCAAACATTTGAAGACAGAAAACACCCTGAGGACAGATGGAAACACGGTAAAGCAAATAGAAGTACGTATTGGGAAAACTTTTCTTAAAGTGCATTCACATTTGTTTGCCTCCATATACAAATCCATATCTCAGTAACCAACTGATGGAAAATTATGAGATTGATTGATTGATTGATTGATTGATTTAGGAATCGACATCACAGCATTCGGGGCATTCCCATAAGTGCTCCGTCCCCATCCTCGGCAGCCAGCGAAGAGTTCCAACACTAATAGTACCAGTAGCAATCTGATTATAAGTCCGTCTCGCCTTTCCTCTGAGCGTTGAGCGCCGGCCAGATCCCTTCGTCACTCCTTGTTGTCTCATTCTTGCCAGACCATGGTAATCCATTTGCTCCTCCGAGGTGTGCACGTGCTCCCACAAGGCCGCAACCACGTCTGCCTTGTCATGTATCAATACTCCACCAAGTTCTGCAGAGCCAGCCAATCTGTCCGCCTGTTCATTTTCCAGCACACCGGCATGCCCCGGAGAAAAGATCCAGGCGAGATTTAGCATATAACCTTATCATTATGTCCACCCAACAAAAAAATATTTGTTCTGGAGATTGTACAGCAGATTTCAAAGTTTGTTTATATGCGGTATATAATTTACGGGTCACAGGTGAAGGGCACATTATTAGAAGTATTACAGATTCACACGGAAACATTAGCGTTGAATGGTTAATTTCCTCGTCGTTCACGGGATTGGCCTTATGCCAAGAACCCCGCGCAGTTTAAAATTGGAGTGTTCAGAGGTGTCGTCAATATGTGGGTATTTTCATGAATCCTGATTTTTTTTTTTTTTTTTTTTTTTAATTTTACCATTTATCGCTAACATCTGAATGTGTGAATATTGCTCAATGGGATTGAATGTGAAATTTTGTACAATTCAAAGCATCGCTATGAAGTTGTACACAAATTTTTTGACAAGAAACTGATCGCAGGAAACTGTTTCAAACTGTTACAAATCCCGAAAAAAAGAACGGTGCATGCATTGGGTTTGAGTAAACGGTCATTTCGTCGATGGGTGCAAGAATCTGGAATGAAACCAATACGCGATAAGCAAACGGTAGGTAGAAAGGCAATTGTAGACGTCTTTGACAAGGATGTCATAAGGCGAGCTATTATAAAAATGCTGGATGCCAAAGAAACAGTGACTATAAGAAAACTTAGGCTTTAGTGAGAAAGAACAATAACATAGAGCTATCCAAAACAACTTTGTGGAAAATTATAAGGACATTAGGCTTCACTTTTAGAAAGTACAAGGGAGGTAGAAATATCCTTTGCGAGCAACTGCATTTAGGAGCCATGAGAAGCAGATACCTACGTGAAATACGGGAAATGCGCAAAGAAAATTATGGCATAGTGTATTTGGATGAATCGTGGATAAATGCGCACCACACAAGTGATAAGGAATGGCAATCAGTGGATGGAAAGATAAAGCGATATGTACCCAGTAGTATAGGGCAGCTTCTGGTCATGGCCCATGCTGGTAATACGCATAATGGCTTACTACAGAATGCTGGGCTCGTGTTCGTATCAAAGCATACAGACAATTAGGATTATCATAATAAGATTAATGGTAATGTATTTAGAGATTGGCTCGAGAATACAGTGCTTCCATCCCTAGACAGACCGTCGTGTCCAATTATAGACAATGCATGATATCAATGTTTTTGCCCAAGAAAACAAAATATCTACAGCATCGATCACAAAGGGAGCAATAAAGATATGGCTCCGAATGGAAAACATACCATTTCCAGAAACGTATTTCTAGCTAGAATTGTTGTCCCTTGTAAAACAGATGCCAAAAAGCAAGAAATATCAAATCGACAAGTTGATAGAAGAGCATCGTCATGGGTGCTTGAGACTTCCGCTGTACTATTCTCATTTTAACCCTATAGAATTTGTGTGGGCTAAAATTAAAGGACATATGGCAGCTGACAATACTATATTCAAATTGTCTGACGTCAGGATACTAATCCAGTCTGCGCTATTAAATATTGATAAAAGTTACTGGAAAAATGTGAGGACCATGTGTTGAAAGAGGAGGATGACTATTGGAGAAAGGATGGATTGAATTTTATGCAACCGAGAGCAGTCATCAACCTACTGGAATCGTCCGAGACAAGTGAGGTTCGATGTAACATAAGTGAGGTGTGAGATAACATAAGTGAGGTTCGATGTAACATAAGTGAGGTTCGATGTAACATAATTGAGGTTTGAGATAACATAAGTGAGGTTCGATGTAACATAAGCGAGGTTTCAGATAACATAAGTGAGGTTCAATGTAACATAAGCGAAGTTCAATGTAACATAAGTGAGGTTCGATGTAACATAAGTGAGGTTCGATGTAACATAAGTGAGGTTCGATGTAACATAAGTGAGGTTCGATGTAACATAAGTGAGGTTCGATGTAACATGAAAGAGGTTCAATGTAACAGAAGAGGTTTGATGTAACATAAGCGAGATTGGATGTAACAGATGCAAAGTTCCATTATAACATAAATGGGGTTCGGTGTAACATAAACGTGACGGGACAGACAAAAAAGAGAAACCTGGACCAATGCAGCAGTCTTTGCCCATGATGTCTATGAAGGTTTCCACTCAGGCACTGAAACCGTTGCTGCAGCGATTGATCTTGAGGACGCATACAACAGAGTACCACTGGATTTTTTAATGTTTCAGCTTCTTGAACTAAACGTAAGTCCATTCCTCCTTAGTTGGATCGCTGCAGCTCTCTTCCAACGGAAAGTAGTTTTTAGATGTGGCAGTTGGACTTCGGAACCAACAACAATATATCCTGGCCTACCACGGGGATCACCATTATCTCCGGTACTGTTCAACGCCTACACAGTGAGAATCACCAGTGAGCAGATCACTGGACCTGGCAGGACATTGTCATATGCCGATGATGTTTTAGTGTATCGTCAGGGTAAGGATAGAGAGGAGGTTGCTGTGGAGCTACAAACCGAACTCAATCGCATAAGTACTTGGTGTGATGAAGCTGGGGCAATGGTCAACCCAACAAAGGCAACAGTGACTTGGTTCTCGTTGAATAATCATATTGTCAACAATCCAACACCAACTGTAATGCTGTGTTCAGAGACGGTGGAAAGAACGCAGGCAATGAATTACCTGGGGATACGGTTTGATCGAAGCCTTGCTTATAATGTGCACATAGACCAGGTGATAACAAAGGCCAAGCGGGGTTTGGCAGCGATGCGGGTGATGGCGGCAGCAAACTGTGAGCAGCGCCACCTATGTCTTCTGTACGAGGGGCTGGTCATGTCTGTTTTGGAGTATGCAATGGCAATCCTGACTGTCAGCCATAAGCAGATAGAAAGGATGGAAAGGATACAGAATGAAGCTATGCGCATTATTCTTGGATGTACAAGAGATACAGCATGCAGGGCGATGCGCTACCTTCTTGATTTTCCAACCATTGAAGAGAGAATGCAAGTTTGCAGGGCACGCGCCTACCTCAGAATTAACGCAAACACACAGCATCCACTGCATAGTGAAATTAGGAAGGTGAAGGGCAGCAGGTTAAAAAGAGGACGGTCGTGGATGGGTCAAGCCGAGGACATTCTTCAACAGGTGTGTTCACTTGAGGACTTAGAACCTGGCGAGGAGTGGGTGCAAGTGCCAACAGACTTCTGCACATCCTTTTCAGTTTGCATCCAACTAGATAGAAAATGCAGACAAGAAAATCCGGCTGCTGTTGAGGCTGAAGTACAAGCGTTGATTTTCGAGAATTCGCTAGACAGTGACGCGGTCATCTACACAGATGGGTCGGTCATCAGACATGTGAGAAGCTCATGGGCCTTTACAGCTCGGGCCGGAGGGAGAATTGTGAAGGAGGACTCTGGTGCTTTCACTGAAACCACAAGTAGCCTGACCATGGAAGTCATGGCAGTAAGTAAAGCAATAACATGGCTCGAGACACAGACATTCACTAGGGCTTGTTTCCTTAGCGACTCAATGAACATGATCAAGAGGATAGAGGAGGGGTCGATCCGAAGAGAATGGTTGCTGCCTCTGAAGCGGTCTCGGCTGGCAAAGATTAGTTTCATCTTCGTGCCAGGGCATGCGGGAGTACAAGGAAATGAGCGGGCTGACAAGCTCGCAGGTGAGGCTACTGTTGAGGGCGGACGCGCCATGGACCAGGCTGACATTCTGAATGCTCTACGAGAAGTGAGACTTTTGCAAGAACCAAGTGATGACTGTGAATCTACAACAATGGCCAGACTGCGAGAGCAGCAAATTAAAAGAGGGGGGGGGGGGGGGCCAAACAAGAACACTACGCAGGAAGCCAAAGAAGATTGATAAACCAACACAGAACTGGCGTCGTTAGCCGCTACACGCTGCGGGATTTGCTGAGGAGGGGATCCGAGCACTTATGGACTGAATGGTCCGATGTGCAACGAGGATGATCTGTCGACTAACTAACTAACTAACACAAGAAACCCTGCACTGGCAACATTACATTCAAGAATAGACAGCATTGAGCCTCCTTAGTGTAGTGGCTAAACTCATCTGTTGACCGGGATGTCGTGGGTTCGATCCCCAACTGGGCGAATTCAGATTTTTCAAAATAGACCTGGGCTCCCAGATTGACCCAGCCTAAAGTTTGTACAGAGAATGCCTGGGGAAGTACGGGGGACCAGTGTGGTGCCGACATCACCGGCCGACATCACCCACTGACATCACCCACTGACATCACCCACCGACATTTACCCACTGACATCACCCACCGACATCACCCACCGACATCACCCACCGACATCACCCACCGACATCACCCACCGACATCACCCACAGACATCACCCACCGACATCACCCACTGACATCACCCACCGACATCACCCACCGACATCACCCACCCAGTGCCGACTGGTCTATACAAATATGGGTGGAGGTCAGCATGGCCAAACGCTTGCTCTTAAACTTCCGGTGTGCTGATGTCAAGGTAGCATGTTCAACCCCTACGACCGTTCAGTTGGACTAACATGTTAACTTCTAGTCCTTGACTTGGGGAAGTAAATTACAAGTACTTCAGACGTCGGAGTGGGGTCGCCTGATGATAAAGAAAACTGGTAATAGGGAAAGCTAATCCATACGCAAAAATCATTCCAGTGCACAAGACGTAGTAGCATGTGTACGGACTACGCTTGAGTTCAAAGCGGGTTAACAACAAACAAATCTGAATATGGGTCTAGTACCATATCAATCAATCAATCAATCAATCATGTGCCATGCCGGTAAGCGTGGGCGGTCATGACTCACCATTTCACTCGATCACAAGAGTCGTGGATCAGCTCAGTGTTCCTGTCTTGACAATGCCAAGTGGCCAAGCCATCCAGGTATTTACTTCTCAGTCTTCCTCTTGGTCTCTTCACTTCGATCTTGCCAGTTGTCACCAAGTTCTTCAAGTCATTTCTTCTTATAACATGTCCAAAAAATTTGACTGTCTACATCTAACTTCTCTAATCAATTTACGATTTCGTGTGTCTCCTGTAGGACTTGGTCACTGGTTTTTCTTTCTGTCCATGGTATTCTTTGTCTTCTTCTTCTTCTGCGTTCATCCGGAGTTTTTTTTTCGGACGTGATTGCGTTGTGACTGTTTATAGCAGAGCTGCGTTCTTGCGCCGTTAGGCCGACACATCCGACTTCTGCGGTTAACCTTCCCGGGGGTTTCTTAGGACGTTTGAATCTCACTGTTTTGGTGTTATCTCCCATCCCAGCTGGCCCATATAGAACAGCCAAAGGCATCCTGGTCAGCCCTCAAGGGAAGGCAGGGGCAGACCATGGGCATTCCCCGCCATCCAAGGAGGCTTCCATAATTGCAGAGCCGACACACAGCGCTCTGGTACTGGGCTCTGGTATTCTTTGCATATGCCCAGTGCATATTAAGGCGTGAAAAGGGTGGTTTTTTACTTTACTTTACTTTACTTTACTTTACTTTACTGTACTATACTGTACTTTACTTTACTTTATGTTATTTTACTTTACTTTACTTTACTTTACTTTACTTTACTTTACTTTACTTTACTTTACTTTACTTACACTAATAGACAGCGTGCTAAACCTCTCTCCTTATACATAATGCTGAAGATGAGCTTAATGGAAGACCTCAGCTACGAAAACATCCATTGCAGATGATCCACAGAGGAGATTGTGGGATAGGAGAATACATAGCAACATCACTTGGCTTGCAAGCTCAAGGCACTATTATGCATCTGAAGATGTTAAAGTGCCTGACTGTGTGAGATCTAGGAGCCGAGGACTTCACCTACCTGGTGAACACTGTCAGGATAATGCTGGGCTTCCAAGCAAAAGGCACCAAATTTGCCGTAGGAGACTCCGCCTTTGCCAGTCACACCTGACAGGTAGTAAGCGGTGTAAAACTGCAGGCCTGGCTCAGTTGTGCGCACCTCCACGTATCGTCCTGTGGGTGGGTGGTCAACTCTGAAAACCATTCAAATTTGTTACATTCAACTGGAAAACTATTCCAATTTGTTTATGGCAATTCTGAAAACCATTCAGATTTGCTAGTTTACCCAAAAACCATATAAATTTGTCAAAGTCAATTCTATATCATTATACCTATAAATACAAGTGTTTATGTATTTCACTGTTGTACAACTGTAACGCTACTGGTTCCTTGTCGTCTTGTCAGACGATAGTTTGTTACATTGTGCTTCAAACAAGGGCATAACAACCTAGGCTGAATTGTAGAGACCATGTGTTGCCCATGCAGCATGATCCCTCTCTCGGCCTGTCTAGTTTACTCCAAAGGAAAGGTAACACTAATACATCTGGAACAAAACAAGCTGCAGAAGCTGCCGGATCAGCAAAATAATGCTCTAACCGTCTGTCTGTCGGAACTTCGATTCTATATCAGTAGCCGACCATGGCTGAGGACCTGGTCTACCCTGCCATGACCAAGTTGAACTAATCAGGGAAAGAATATAAGTCTTTAAGAGATAAATTCACATACTTATGCTACACGATGATGTAAGATCTACACAAGAATGTTAAATATTGGAATAATTCTACGGCAAACGGCAAATGCACAAACAACACAAATAGGGGTATCCATTGGGTTGACAAAATTCTAGAAGACCTTAACTTTGCCGACGACATAGTGCTTTTGAGTTCAACACACCCAGATGCCCAAGAGAAAATAAACCATCTCCAAAATGTTTCAGGAAAATTGGTCTCCAAATTAACACCACAAAAACAAAAACTATTGATCTTACCAACAGTTCAGACGACACCAAATTAAATAACATGTTCTTGAAAAAGTCAACAGCTTCACATACCTAGGAAGCTAAATGACATCAACAAGGGACTCAACACCAGAAATATTATCTAGAATCGCACTGGCATCTGGTGCCTTCAATAAACTGTCAAACTTCTGGAAGTCAAAGACACTCAGCAAACACACAAAACTTAAAATCTTCAACTCTTGTGTGATTCCAGTGTTAACGTATGGATGTGAGAGTTGGAAATCAACGGTAGCTTTAGATAAAAAATTAGACAATTTTGAGAACAAATATCTTAGAATAATTCTAAACCTCCACTGGACAGATTTCAAAACCAATGCGCAAATAAGACAAGAAACTAAGCAAGATATTGTATCCAATTTTATAAGAAAACACCGTTGGAACTACATCGGCCATGTACTCAGAATGGACAAGACTCCCCTACCAAGCCCTCATATGGTCACCAGTAGGGAAAAGAAAACGGGGAAGACCAAGAGAGACCCTGCGTAGAACCATCATCAGAGAAGGCCCATTCAACGGCCAAGTGAACATCCAAGATCTGCAACAGGTAGCAGCGAACCGCCAGGCATGGAGAGCCATGACTTCTGCCCTTTGCGCCGACTTAGGCTCAAGAGGAAAGACTAACAAACTAACTAAATGGCTACCTATGCTCTGCAAATAAATGGCAAACGTCTCATGAGTTGACGACATTGCTTTATAAGTGAATACCTTTTGCGGCATTGAAAGTTGCATTTTACAATCGCTAATGTTACCATGTGAACATGTTTATTTTTGTTTTTTATTTTACATATAAGTGTTTATAAAAATATAAATTTAAAGTACACTAATACGTTACATCAATTTTAAAGTATTTATGATCTGTTCCACTCATGGCCACTGTCTTACTCAAACATGGTGCAAAATCACTGTTGTAACATGTAACTATATGCTGTACATAGAAGAATGTTTATGTTGTCCATTGTAATTACGTGCACATACCTTGAAGCTTTTAAAATGTTTTTCATTGTTGTAATTGTAGCTATATGCACATACCTAGCAGCCAGGATAAATAATTGCTCATTGTTGTAACTTACAATATATATATATATATATATATATATATATATATATATATATATATATATATATATATATATATATATATATATATATATATGCCTAAAAGTATATTTATGTTAATTGTTGTAACTTGTATTATATGCACATAGCCAGTAGTTTATTTACACTGTTCAATATTGTAACTTGTAACTAAATGCACATTGCTAGAAGTATATTTACACTGTTCACTGCTGTAACTTATAACTATATGTATGTTTGTGATGTTCACTATTGCAACTTGCAACTATATGCACACAGCGAGATGTATATTTACGCTGTTCACTGCTGTAACTTGTAACTATATGCACATAGCTAGTAGTATATTTATGTTGTTCATTGTTGTAACGTATAACTATATGATAGTTTATGATGTTCACTATTGTACCTCGTAACTATATGCACATAGCCAGATGTATATTTACACTGTTCACTACTGTAATTTGTAACTTTAGTGCACAAAGCCAGTAGTATATTTATGTTGTTCATTGTTGTAACTTGTAACTATATGATAGTTTATGATATTCACTATTGTAACTTGTAACTGTATGCACATAGTAGGAAATATGTTTACACTGTTCACTGCTACAACTTGTAACTAACTATATGATGGTTTAAGATGTTCACTTTTGTAATTTGTAATTATAAGCACATAGCTAGAAATATATTTATGTTGTTCACTGCTGTAACTTGTAACTATATGCACATAGTTAGAAATGTATTTACACTGTTCACTGCTGTAACTTGTATCTATATGGACCTACCTAGCAGCAAGAACAAACTGTCCGTTGTTGTCCAGACAGAAATTATTGTCAAACCCAATGCCACCTGGGACCTGGGGCAGGCGATCGCTCATACGAACTGGTGAGCGGAGATCACGCTCAGTTCCTGCCACAGCTTTGATTTCACCTGTAACGAAAAATCATTGTAAAACCATTTACAGAAATCCTTAATCATAACCAGCTCTGTGGCGAAGGGGTAACGAATATAATTTGTAATCCCGCATTCTTCGTTCGAAACTCAGATTTTTACTTACACTTCACAGACTACATAAATGCATTTGACAGTGTTAAACATGAAGAAATAATCAAACTACTAGAACAACTAAACATTAATGGCAAAGATCTTTAAATAATATTTAACGTAAACGGGCAGTAAGCAGCAGCTGTAATAATCAACAACCATATAGAAATATTTCAGTGCACAAAGAAATATGTCAGGCAAAGATGTGTACTGTTTCCTGGTTTGTTTTCATTATACAGTGAGCATATAATGAGCATACAAAATATGACAGAGACTGTGTCTTGTTGTCATAATATAGATAACTCAAGTCAGGCTGATGGTACCATCTTGATAGCAAAAATTCAGAAGAAACTACAGAAAATAATAGATAGTTACTGTAGAAAGTGGAAAAATAGCCTCATCTTTTGATAAATAATAGGAAAACAGAATTAATGGTGGTAGAAAAGAAACTTATCAAGCTCAAATTTACAATTATATTAATTGATGCTAGCTGGGGTAAAATGCAGAAATTGAAGCGTCAATTATTATGATAATTAATAACGATCTTGTACAGCTAAACCCTGTCACTAGAATTTTGAAAACGCTTGTGTGCAAGTTACGTGGAACCAGTTTTAACATACGTCTGGGAATCTTAGACAAATAGTAAACTAGCAAAAATATCCATTTAGGCCACAGAATTGTGGTTTTACATAAAAATACTGAAAATTGGAAAGGCCAAAATGAGTCATTTAAATATTTTGAAAGACGTTAAGACAAAAACTCATCACAAATATTAGAAAGAAGCAGTTTTAATATTTTAGCCACATTATGAGAAAAGACCACGTCTGAATTATCATACACCAATACCCCACCGAGCGATCCAGACCCAGCCAATCTGTGCGCCCGCCTGCTCTTAAACTTGGTATTCTTCGCAAACTTGGGACTCTTTTCTGGCTGTTGAGGATGAGGATGGAGCACGCATGGGAATGTCTCAAGCGCTGCGATGTCAGTTCTTGACTCAGCTCAACTCAACTCAGCTCACTGCTAATGAGTCTCCAACTGAAAGCAAGTCAGCTGAATGCAAACCAACTGAAGGCATGCCAATTGAAAACACTCCAGTTGAAAGCAAGACAGCTGAAGGCACACTACAGCTGTTTGTTCAATATAGGTCAAGACTGATTTTAGATGCAAAGGGGAGTAAGACAGAGCTGCATTCTCTCCCCTTTCCTGTTCAACATCTCTGTCGTCATTTGTAGGTGACAGGTTTAAATTTCGGTTGGGTAACTATAGCTTTCAATTTTCATGTTGTCTAGTGTGTCCTCTAGTCTCTACTTCTTTCCTCTACTTCTATGAGTGCCAAACAATACTGTGAATTTATTTGTTGTTTGTTGTTTGATTCTATTTCATTGTGCCTGAATGGACTAGAATGTGTTCCTATTAAAATACAGCGGAACCTCGGTTTTCGTTGACTTCGGTTTTCGTAGATTTCGGTTTTTGTTGATTTTTACCATGAAAAATGTGTCTCAGTTTTCGTCGGTTGCCTCGGATTTCGTCGGCTTGCCCACTTGGTCTCGTAGCTAATTTTGCGAAAACAAAGGGACCCACGCGTTTTTCTACTCAGTTTGGCATTTCTCGTTGCATGAACATCACTCGCTAATAAGTTAACCTTTTCCTTTTAGCTCTATCATGGGACCAAAGAAAGTTTCCAGAGCCAGCAGCCCTTTGAAAAAGAAGGCCAGGAACACGACTGAGTTAAAGAAGGAAATCATTGAAAAATATGAGAGCGGCATTAAGATTGCTGAAATCGGTCGCATGTACGGGAAGTCGCCATCAACGATAAGTTCCATTGTGACGAAAGGGGAAGAAATAAAGGATGGCTAATGTAGTGAAAGGTGTTAATGTGCTAACGAAACAGGGATCACAAACAATTGAAGATGTCAAACAGTTCTTATTAATTTGGATAAATCAAAAGCAGTTAGGTGGCGATTCTATTTCGGAGGCAATCATATGTGAAAAGGCCAGACTGTTGTTTGCCAATCTCATTAAGAAAATGCCTGGGACGAGTGCTAGTATCCTTAGTGATTTTAAGGTCAGCAGAGGATGGTTTGAAAAATTTAAGAGGCGCACTGATATACAAAAGACGAGAAGACCAAGAAGGGAATCAACATTAGATAGTGCCTTGATACCTAAGATCCTTATGGAGGGGTATTCCCCTTTCAAACAATAATATCTGCACCTCTCTCTCTCTCTCTCTCTCTCTCTCTCTCTCTCTCTCTCTCTCTCTCTCTCTCTCTCTCTCTCTCTCTCTCTCTCTCTCTCCCCTTCTCGCCATCTTCCAAACGCCATGCAGAGTCTTCAGAAGTGGAAATTCCATGTTAAATGTCCATTTAGTCTTTATATGTCTTCTTTTATATTCATTTTATATTAATTTCTAATTGGTTTTTAGTATTAAAAAAACTATATTTATGCTCTATAAATTGTGTTTTTGGTATGTATTTCGGAGTTTCTAGAACGAATTAATTGGATTTACATTGATTCATATGGAAATAATTGCCTCGATTTTGGTCGGTTTTGAATTTCGCCAAATATTTTTGGACGGATTATCCACTAAAACCGGCGTTCCACTGTATAATGAAATGTTCATGGAGCTTAGATAGACCAAAAAAAAAAAACAGCTGATAAACTGTTATAGCATTTTAATTCAACTCACCTGTAGGAATGGAATTCTGATTCAGTGGCAGAAAACTATTGGCATGTATAGTGACCAAATGATCGTTAATTGGGCCAGAACTCTGAAAACAAACAAATTATAACAGAGTAAAAAAACATCTCATACCAGATACCGCTGTTAGATTGGTAAGAGTTGGACTTTCAGATATTCTAGGCCACAGCATAATGAGGCAGGTTGCTATTTTCCATCCTCGGTAAAAATTCTGAAAGCCTGCACACCACAAATTTTCTACATCATCGATTGGACAGCACATTTTGGAAACTGGTCATGTGATTGATCGGAACAATGCGTTTCGTGTGTTGTTTAACACACAAAATGGTCGCATGTTAAAGCTGGCAGAGGCGATTGCCATTCATTTACAACAGCCAACTTTGTGCAAACAAAATAAAAGTCAGTTTAAAATTATCATGGTAGACAATTCAAATTACTATGTGAATATGTGTGTTGTATATTTCAGCTTGCAGGATTTATCTTATTGCTTTAATGTATCTTGGATGATTTCTACAGTATGTACCTGATGAGGTGCAGTAAAATATGCCAGACAATAAATCGTGCAATCTATTATTTATTGCTTCGTTATTCAAATTCATTACGGGAAAACATTGTTTTGAATTCTGACAATTATCTGGTACTAGTTTTTTAAGGCTGTGTCATCCCCACAGCTGAACTGATCAGAGAAAAGAATCCTGTCCCTGCTGGGGATTGAACTTGGACCACTGTCTTGGTAAGCAAACACACTAACCACTATGCCAGCAAGGCTCCTATATTTTACTTATATTGGTTAAAGATCTGTTTCATTGCACACAGGTAACTCAGTAAGCGCATCAGTCTCCTCCCACACATCACACCAGGAGAATCTCAGCACAGTGCACTAGCTCTATAGAGGATCCTACTGTGTGAACGCCAAAATCACATGTGCCTTATATATTCTTTTTTTTTTTCTGGGTGGGTTTCTCATTTTGAAATGAACCCAGGGCAGCGGCCTATTTGGCTTGGTCTTTTCAATTTCCATCTTCCAAGTTTAGTTTTTTTTCCATTCAATCCATCCTTTTAACTCAAGCATAGTTAATACACGTGCTATTACTTCTAATACACGGGACTGATTTTTTCGTGTGGATTAACTGTCCCCATTAGTGGTTTGGTGTGCGCCGATATCATATACAAATGCAGCTTCATTTGCAGTACAGGCTGATGATTTTGTAGTTGTCTGAAAGTTGCAGAATTCCTTTCTCTTGAAAGCATGCCGGCAATTTTTGTAAAGTGCCAGTTTGCTCATGAAGAATTTCTAGGGACTCTGTAGAATCTGCTGGAGACAACTCTAATCAGTTTCTCTCTTCTTTAATAAAAAAAAAATAAAAAAATTAAATTAAAAAAAATAAAAAGGTAACTGACTGTTTCATGTGAGTAACGGCGTCTGAATTGGAATCCATACTAGTTAGTTAGTTAGTTAGTCGCGGTTCCAACTTCACGGCAACGGGTCGTCCCCATATTGCTCTGTTCCTGTGCCAGTGAATATCACAAAATGCTCCTCACTACCCCATGTGAACAATGGAATAGACAGGGGTGTCGGCAAACCAACAGCCCGCACAGGTACACTGTTCATAATGCCGCCGCCAGAATGCCAACACAAAAGTCCTCCACGAAAAATACAGTTCATCATCGATGAAAACGGCAGTCACCAGAAAGACTTTATTGACCGGGTTTTTATCCCATATGGCTCGGTCTCTTTCTGCAGGGCGACCCACCGAAAGTGCCGCACAAAGCACGAACTCCGTAGCTACAGCGACAACTCCCATGAGTCTCCTGAAAAAATGCACTTGTGAACCGAAAAGGCAAACCAGTCAATCCAGCAACAGCTGGCCGTCATCGTTCCGAACATGCAGTTCACGCAAAAACAACCGCGGACAGATGCAAAAGCATTCTACGCGAAATTCACAGCTCACAGTGTCGCGCCACGCACTCACTCAGTAGCAGGGCGACGGAACCATAGCCTCCTTAGTCGCCTCTTACGACATGCATGGTAGGCAACAGTGTTACTATTATTTACTCTCCCGTGTGGGTCCCGGCAACACACGGGCGTGGAATCCATACTGATTGTATAAAACACTTTAAATCTCAACTGACTCTGGCATGTCCTAGTCAAATTTGGACAATGAAATTTTGATTTATTTGTATGCTCACGTTATCATTGGATGTTTGTTGCGACGTTTCAATGAAGAAAATCCCATCATCATAAATCAGTTCAAACACTAGATGTCTTACCCTGTCACTCTGCTGCCCCATTCTCAAACACTCTATTCAGCTCTGCGTTAAGTCAGAACCTCAATGTCCAAGTAAGCCTGTGATTAATTGTTTCTCTTTTGTATTTTCCCAGGATTTTGCAATTCAATATTTTCAATGGTAGATTTTCATACCTCATGTTGTGACCACACAAAAACAGCTTAAACTGTGTGCATATTTGTTAACAGATTCAGTGCCAAGCAAGATTTAGTTTTGGACCACACAAAAATGGTGGAAAATGAGAAGTAAGAATGTGTCACAGTTACGACTTTAAAGTTTGAATAATAAAATCACAAACTATAGAATGTACGATTTATTGCCTGGCATATTTCTCTGCATCTCGTCAGGTACATACTGCAGATGCCACACAACCTGACGAGATGCAGCGAAACATGCCAGGCAATAAATCGTACATTCTGTGGTTTGTGTCTCCGTTATTCAAATTCACTACGGGAAAAACATTGTTTTGACTTAAAAGTTGTTAATATGATAGCAGACATGTTTTATTATTAAGAAATGACAAAATGTTAGCGATATATAAGCCCACGTAAGATACGGGGAGTCGCTTAAGACGATTAATTATCACATGGCACTTAATCAGTTAACAGTGGCCCTAATCAAGAAATGATTCAATAACATCTAGGTCGGTCGACATCATCTACTTACTTGGCCGGCCAGGTTGTAGTATCCATGGTTGGTAAAGTTGATTGGGGTTTTCTTTGTGGTTGTGGCTGTGTAATCAAGGGTCAAGGAGTCATTGTCATCCAGTGAGTAAGCCACATTGAGGGTCAGCTCACCTGGGAAGTTTTCTTCTCCATCAGCGCTCACATACGTCAAAACTAGCTTGTTGTCCTTCACCGTCGACTGCCAGAGTTTCTGAGTATAGGACAGAATGCATATAATAAACTAGTAACTAACTTAAGAACATTAATCTTCTTCTTATTTTTTTTTTTTTTTTTAGTTTTTTTTTTTTTTGGATTTGCTCGCATTGAATTCAAGCGTAGTTCCCACATATGATATTTCTTCTAGTGCACTTGACTGATTTTTGCATGTGGATTAGCTTCAACTATTAATATAGTCCCTCGCCATCTCAGAAGAACCCACTCCGACTTCTGAGGAACTTGTAATTTATATCCCTAAGTCAAGGACAAGAAATCAACATTTTAGTCCAACTGATAAGTGTAGGGGTTGAACCCGCTACATTGACATCAGCACACCGGATATTTAAGAACCAACGCTCTTATCCATTCGGCCATTTTGACCGGCATTCTTAAAACTGAGAGGGGTAGTGAGTATATTTTTAAAAAGTGTGAGGGGTATTGGGTATGTGGTAAACAAACGTGTCAGGCAAATGAATATTGGGTATATGATTTTTTTTTTTTTTAAGTGTGAGGCATATTCTTCTTCTTCTTCTTTCGTTCGCTTGAAATATGTCTATAACTGCATTGTTGCCTCTTGTATGAATTTAACTGTCTTTTTTAGTTCACTCAGCGGTCCATAGAGTTTATCTTCCACTGTTGTCTCTCTAGGCCAGAAGGTTTGCCTAGACATGTTGTAATTTGGGAAGTCTTGGAGTATGTGCTCTGCTGTCTGCGACGCCAATCCACATGTGCACATGGCTGATTCACCAATCTTGAATTTTGTATACATGTGGTTGCGTAATCTATTGTGCCCTGTTCTGAGGCGCAGAATAATGACTTGTTCTGGTCTGTCTATAATGTGGTAGTCATCTTGAGCAGGTTTTGGTGGCTTTCTGGCTGATTTGATCATTCTTTTCTTTTGGTGGTATGTAACGGGCACATCAGGCTGTTCTTCTTTTGCTCCCTCCTTAGCCAATCGATCAGCCCTGTCATTTCTGGGTATTCCACAGTGGGATGGTATCCACTGTATGGTGACCTTATGCTGACTGCTAGTTCAGAAAGTAGTGTCCTTAGTACTGGCAATTTCCCAAACAGGAGCGCCTCGAGTACTGATTTTGCATCTGTCAATAGCACCACATGTTGTGTATCATGGCTGGTAGTAATTTCTCTGTTGCTATCTTTATTGCCTCAATTTCAGCATCATAGTTATGGCAGTACTTTCCTGATGGTACTCTGGCCGTTTCCCTAGTAGTATTTGGGTATCCTATGTACACTCCCGCTCCTCCATTTCGAACAGCATTTTGTGCTGACTCATCTGTGTAGACTCGGATCCAGTGGTCATGTGAGTATTCTTCATCAATGAAACTGAGAGTTCTGCGCTGTACATTGTTCTGTTATTCTTTGTCAAATATTCCTCTCACTTTTGTCTGGATTTGTAGTGATAGTATATGCTCATCTTTCCATGGAGTTCGCTCTGGGATAGTTTTCAGGGGGATACCAACTGTGGGCAGATCGGTGGTTTCTCTGCAGAGTGGTTTGGCCTGGTGGATAAAACTGCTTCTTTTTAACCGCCCCATTGCTAGGTTTTCAAATCTGTTCTCCATAGGGTGGCCTGGCACGCTGAGGAACCTTTCTGCTTGTATTAGCATTTTCGTATCTCTGCGCTCTCTCAGTGCTTGTGTCCTCCCCATCGTCTCCATCTCCACTATAGGAGTTGATCTCATCTCTCCTGTGGTGACTCTAAGTGCTTGATTTTACCCTTGTCCAGCTCTTGTAGTGTGGTTTTTTATGCTTAACACCACGCAGTTGACCCGTATTACAGGTGTGGTCGTATGCTCTGTTGATAAACTTTGCTAAGTATTTTCCCATTGGCTCCCCATGTGGTTCCACTTAGTTTTCTGCAACTGCTTTGTTGATGTGCTTTCTCCATGTCAGCCTGTCATCAAATGCTACTCCAAGGTCTGTTGATTCTTTATCTTCTCTTAGGGGTATTCCATTTATCTGGATGATCCCTGTCTTGTGATTTGGAGAGAGGGTAAATAGAGTGGTGCTGCACTTGTCAGTGTTTATGCTAATGTCGGTTCACAGTAACAGTAATGTCGGTTCACAGTAACAGTAATGTTGATTCAGTAACAGTAATGTCGGTTCACAATAACAGTGATGTCAGTTCGCTTCGGAGGTCACGGGTGGCAAGCATCGCCTGGATCTTTTCTCCGGGGCATGCCGGTGTGCTGGGAAATGAACAGGCGGACAGATTGGCTGGCTCTGCAGAACTTGGTGGAGTATTGATACACGACAAGGCAGGCGTGGTTGCGGCCTTGTGGGAGCACGTGTACACCTCGGAGGAGCAAATGGATTACCATGGTCTGGCAAGAATGAAACAGCGAGGAGTGACGAGGGGATCTGGCCGACGCTCAACGCTCAGAGGAAAGGCGAGACGGACATATAATCAGATTGCTACTGGTACTATTGGTGTTGGAACTCATCGCTGGCTGCTGAGGATGGGGACGGAGCGCCTATTGGGAATGCCCCGAATGCTGTGACTTCGGTTCCTAGATCAATCAATCAATCAATCAATCAGTAACAATAATGTCAGTCCACTGTAACAGTAATGCCAGTTCATAGTAACAATAATGCCAGTTCATAGTAAGAGTAATATATCAGTTCACAGTAACAGTAATGTCAGTTCACAGTAAAAGTGACATCGGTTCACAATAACAGTTATTATGTGAAACCTAATGGGAAAAACACAAATTTCTCATAAGATAAATTTCAAATATACCCTGTCAAAGCCAACTCTTCCTCCATGCAAGCAGTTTGGTCCGTCGTTGGCATACAAATTGTATGTATGACCATCCAACGTGAACTGTGCTCCGGCAATCCTGTTAGCAACCCTGCCAATCAAGGCTCCAAAGTGAGGCTGGTTAACTTCATAGTCTAATCAACAAAATAAATGATAAATGATTACTCTAAAACTAAAGAATATGGTACTTTACCCAACAAAAATAAGACACAATAACAAATAATTACTCCAAATAAATTATTCTCTAATCAACAAAGAGAATGTAAAAAATAAGTACACAAACCTTAAAGGAACACACCGTACTCTAATCAACAAACTATGAATAATTATTTTCAAACTAAAAGAACATATCCTATTGTAATCAACAAAATAATAGAATCTAAACAATTAGTATAGTACAGTACAGTACAGTACAGTACAGTACAGCACAGCGCAGCGCAGTGTAGTGTAGTGTAGTGTAGTGTAGTGCAGTATGTGCAAAAGAACAGATCATACTCTAATTAACAAACTGTGAATAATTACTCTTAAATTTAAGAAAACATCGATTTATAATCAACAAAATAAGAGAATCTACATACAAATTACTCAAAATTAAAAGAAACATATATCATACTCTAATCAACGAAATAAAACAAAAAACATAAAGAATCAACAAAATGTGCACAATATACAGAATCATTACAACAATATATGTGTTCTATCAAATTCCTTCCCCAAGACTCCATCTTGGCAGGCGTGCTAACAAAGTTGATATGGAGATGCACTGATAATTTTATGACCATGACTGGACCAGAGTATGACATCTGGGCTCATCGCCTGGTAAGTGAAGGAAAGATTGGCCACCTATTCCTTCATGCATTCAGCCCTTACACAATGTGATAGCCTTACCACATCACATACCCACAGTAGGTTAATGGTATAGGGCGTACCTTCATGTCTCATACTGACTGGCACCTTGCCATCTTGACAGACGATATATTTTTAACTTTCATAACACAGGGCTGACTTTAGAGACCATGTTTTGCCCATGCAGCGAGATCCTTCTCTTGGCCTGCCTAGTTTACCAGGGGTAAGGTAATACCCGTATATCTGGAACAAGACAAGCTGCATAAGCTACCGGATCCGCAAAGTAATACTCTAACTGTCCGCCTGTCGGAGCTTCGATCCTAGACCAGTTGCCGACCAAGGCTTCTGGCCGAGCCTGCCCTGCCATGACATTTAGTCTTTAGGTTGCTTTCTTCGCACTAGTTTAAAGCTTGTACCCTCTCTATTGCGCTCCACCGCTCGAAGCCGTTGGCACAACGCGGGGTGTCGGGTTTGATGAGCGCCGCCCAACATTCGGAGCTAACAAAAAGCAGGTAGTACCGTCTGATGTCATACGGTACCTCAGACATATCTAAGACCTGGCATCTCATGTCTCATACTATACAAAGCCAATCCAATCTTCTTTTTTGTATGATTTCAAATGGTCATCTTTTCACTGCAGTGACTTTATTTTTATAATGTGTTCATTTGATCTCTTTCCTATTCAGCTTATTCACTGCATCCTGCAATAACATCACGTCTCAAAAGTGTCATCTTTTCATCAGTTTTGTTCAGTCCATGTTTCAGAGCTGAATGTCTACTATCATTATTGTGCTTTGCTGAGATTCTCTTCCTATTCTCTCCAATGAGAGATCTTGCTATGGGCCAGATATTCTTATGCTTTTTCCACCCTTTTATGGACATAATGGAACACAGACCCTCAACCAACCTGTGCCAAGCCACCCCATCCATACTTTGCTGTGTCTTTCAGCTTCCTCCATGTCCTCCCTGTATCATTCATCTCTGTCTCTAATTCTCTTCGTGGCCATGGGGCTTAAAGCGCTTGAACTTCCGGTACGCTGATGGTAGGGTAGGAGGATCGTTTCCTACACCTGTCAGTTGGACTGCAGCATTGACTTCTACTTCAGAAAGCAATGGCAAACTACTGAATGTAAACATGCCTAGAAAATCAACCTGGGGTTGGGGTTGATCATAACATCCGACAACGGACATGCAATATTTACTCGTGTTTTAGGTTGCTCTCTATTTCGTTGGCCTTGTGGATTATGGACCTGATATGCATAATGATTATTCATATCCGCATTTCAATATTTATGCTCTTTGATATTATTTAAATTAGTTAAGTTAATAACTGAATCACAGCACTCAGTACGTTCCCATACATGTTCCGGTCCCAGCTTCAACAGCCAGCAAAGATTTCCATTACTAATCACATCTATTATTTCAATGTTAAAGTTAAAAGAATTTTAAATACCTGCAAACTTGTCAAATCCCAAGATGACATCATTAAGCTTCCCTTCCCTGTCAGGGACATGGATTTCTGTGATGACACCTCCAAAGTTAATTATCTTTACGAATATGCCATTGACATTTGTTAAGGTGTATCTGTTTAAAGAATGTTTGAGACAATGCGTGAGTATTCATATAATCGGAGCTTTTGTTCACAGCTTATCATTTAGGTTCTTCATTTATGGGAGAGTCACATAGTAATACAACATTAGCCTTTAACTCAAGAAGTCGTATAAAATCAAGCTGTGACCCCTGAAGTTGGAGTGGGCTCGCCTGATGGCAATGGGCACTGGTAAAAGGGACCAGTCCCATGCACTAGGAGTAGTGGCACATGTATGGACTACGCTTGAGTTCAAGGCCAGTAAATGGGGGGGGGGGGGGTATTTTAAATCCAGCTGTGAGTTTTTACAATATAAGAAACTTCAGAGTGTTATACTTCCAACACCCTCTTCCCTGATCCTAGGGTGGTGTACCAGATGCCTAATCTCAGATAAGGACAAATAAAACTAGGACTAGCTAGCGATTTGCATGTTTTAACAAAATTTTAGTCATTGAAAATCGTAAAGAGTAGACAGAATAAACATCCGCCCACAGAATGAATGTGTATAACAAGTATGGTTTTGATACACACACGTGGGTGTTTTCCAGTGCCACGTAGTTCGTGCAATGTCTTTGGTTGTTCCTTGTGTGATCTGAGGGGCTGCGTGGTCTCCAGGAATGGTGTCCGCCTCGAGTGCTGGAGGTCCCGGGTGCAAGCCCCGGTGAGGGCCAGGATTTTTTCACCTGGACTTTTAGTAATAAAAATGTCCCCTGGTCTGTGAGTAGTGAGATCGGACGCCCGTGTGTATTGTTGTCTCTGGGTAGTGAGATCGGACGCCCGTGTGTATTGTTGTCTCTGGGTAGTGAGATCGGACGCCCGTGTGTATTGTTGCGCACGTAAAAAAAAAAAAACTTCGCAGTTGGAAATCGAAAAAGAGGAGCCTAACGACCCTGCCAGGGCAAGATTTCGAGTTAAAATGTATCCAAAGTATTTAACGGACCCTCGCCTGTGCTACGGAGTTCGCACACTGAGCTGAGATTCTCCGGACTCATGCTTGAGTTAGGAGTAGAACGGAGCACTTATGGGTTATACCCGTGTGTCGTGATGTTGATCCGTCGACTAAACTAAACACTAAACTAAACTGAAATTGTTATACTAACTTTTGGTAAAAATTAAAAAGATAACATTTTATTAACAGACAAGAATCACCTAGTAACTTTACGTCCATCGTTGGTTACACCAAAGTCGTCACTTGTTATGTTTGTTTGTGAAGTCATTCTGCGTTAGGGTGTTATTTCAGCACGTTGATAAATAAACTGGTTACAAGACTGCCCCGTGAACAGCTGATGAAGTTCACAGTTTCGCGCTACCTGTAGCTAGCTCTTCGGTGGGTAAAGGTATTTTATTGTCGAGCCGACGCCCCCTTTGCTTCGATTGTTTGAACTTCGGGCACACAAGAGCAGCGCTTGATAAGAGAGAGTGGGGGGGGGGGGGAGAGGGGAGAGAGAAATCAGCCAGGTGTTCTCAACTTCTTATATTTTTTTTGCTCGTTTTTGTACGCTTGTTTTGACCCCAAACGAGGTCTATACACATGCTGCCACTTCTAGTGCACTGGACTAAATTTTGCGTGTGGATTATCTTCCCTTGTACCAGTGTTTCTCGTCTTTAGACGAACCCACTCCGACTTCTGAGGTACTTGTAATTTTAGGGCCCTTGTGATGTTTATTTTCTGCTTGTGGAAATAGAGCTGCGTATTTCGCATCCTGGAGTCTAATCATACAATGTTTTTATTATCTTATCTCATCTTATCTTGTTACTATTGTACCTTGCGGTGTCGAGGTGAAATTTAAATAACGGGAGATTGCCCGATTATGGGCTTGTGATAATAGAGCTGCGTATTTCACTTCCTGGAGTCTAATCATACAATGTTTCTATTATCTTATCTCATCTTATCTTGTTACTCTTGTACCTTGCGGTGTCGATGTGAAACCTAAACAACGGGAGAGTGCCCGTTTATGGGCTTCTTGAAACGAGTTCCCCATGAATTCTGCTATTTCCTCTGCCCATCGTTTACGTGGCCGGCCTCTTCTTCTGTTTCCATTTGGTCTGTACATCATTGCTTGTTGTGGTATACTGTTAGTCGGTACCCTAGTGTATAGTCAAACCATTTGACTTGCTGCCTTCTAATAAAATCTAGCGCTGCTATAACCCCCCACTTTAGTCCTGATTTCTTCATGTCTGAATGTTCTATAGAAGTAAACATAGATCTATATCTTTGCTTTATTGACTACACAAAGGTTTTCGATAAAGTGAGACATGTCGACATGATAAGGATGCTTGAAGATCTACAAATTGATGGAAAAGATCTTAGACTTGTAAAAAACATATATTGGAAACAACAAGCTGCCATCAGAATTGAGAACAATATCAGCCTATTAAAAGAGGTGTGAGACAGGGATGTGTAATGTCTCCAGATCTTTTTTCCCTGTACAGTGAGAATATTTTCAGAAATATTGAAGATATGGAAGGAATCAACATTGGGGGACGATACATGAATAACATTAGATATGCAGATGATACAGTCTTGATCGCAGACAATGAACAGGACCTGCAACATTTAGTAGATGCGGTTGTTGCACACAGTGAACAACTAGGCTTAGAACTGAATAGTAAGAAGACACAGATGGTCGTCACTGGGAAGAAGGAAATAGAAATATCACAATGTGATATACGAGTAAATGGGCATATTCTTAAGCAAGTGAATCGATACATTTATCTAGGAACAGTCATAACATCTGATGGAAGATGCCTTGAAGAGATTAGAACAAGAATTGCCATTGCGAAGGTAGCCTTTTGCAAGATGGAAAACATACTGACCAATAAAAATATATCAATTGAAACGAGAAAAAGAGGGTTGAAGTGCTACATAGAACCTATACTTTTGTATGGATGTGAAGCATGGACAATGAGCAGCCTAGCTGAAAACCATCTGATGGCTGTGGAAATGTGGTTTCTGATGAAAATGCAAAGAATACCATGGACAGACAGAAAAACCAATGAACATGTCCTTCAAGAAACAAATGAAGATCTTAAACTGATTAGAGTCATTAGACGTAGACAGTCACAATTTTTGGACATATTATGAGAAGAAATGACTTGGAGAACTTGGTGACAACTGGCAAGATCGAAGGGAAGAGACCAAGGGGAAGACCGAGAAGTAAATACCTGGATGGCTTGGCCACATGGCATGGTCGAGACAGGAACACAGAGCTGATCCACGACTCTGGTGATCGAGTGAGATGGCAGAAAATGATCGCCCACGCTTATCGGCATGGCACATGATGGATGGATGGATTCTCTTCTTGATACATTGAGTATTCTTCTCAGGAATCTCATTTCTGTTGTTGTGATTGTTCTTTTCTCTATTTCTGTCATTGTCCAGGTTTGGCATTGGTAGCACAGAGTTGGTAAGTAGATTGTGTTGTATAGTGCTTTCTTAGTGACTTTATTAGTAAATATCTGCCACAGAGAGCTACACTGAAGAAATATGATGGATACACTGCAAGGGGAAGACCACGTTAAAGAAGGTGTGATGACATCCAGAAAAACCTTATATAAATTAATACTAATTACAAAGAGCATCAGAAAGAGCGCACAAAATATATTTACATCTCCCCTCAACACTTCACTGGAGTAAATGGAGGATGAGAAGAAGAAGAGGCAGACGAAGAGGAAGAAAACGCAGAAACAAAGACAATGAATACACAATGTTATAAACTTGCTGTGTGTCTGATATGTGCTATGACTATTAAATTGCATTGGCTTGTATGTTCGCGGGGAATAGACCACCAGTTTTCCCCTCACTTTAGGGGACTATGAGCGCAGGCGTCAAACCTTGCAACATTCGTCTAAGGAACCACATCTCTGTTGCTTCCAAGTTCTTCCTAATTTATTCATTTACATTCCAAGATTCTCTGCCATGCAGCAACGCGGGTTCTATAAAGCACTTCAGCACAGTCTTTCTTACACTCAATGATAGTGACTCACTGAAAAAGATACGTTTCACTTTCTGAAATGCAGGTTTCGCTTGCTTTATTCTGCTCTTAGTCTCTGTTGTGCATCTTCCATCTGGTGTTATAATTGCCCCTATGGGTCTGTGATGTGCTAGGGTCATCAAGTTTTATTGGTCTGGATACTCGAGGGAAGGGGTTTTAGAGGACGACGATCGCAAGCGTCAATTCAACAGTCAAATATAGTGAGCATCTGTTGGATTTTTCTCCCCAGGACATGCTGGTGTGGCGGGAAACGAGCAGACGGACGGGTTGGCGGTATCTTCTCTGTTGTGATATTGGTGCATGATAAGGCAGACGTGGTCGAGACCCTTTGGAATCGTGTGTCTAATGCAGAAGAACATACAGATCATACGGTCTGGATAGAATGGTGCTGTAAGGAGTGATCAGAGGATCTGGCCGACACTCAGGACTCCGAAGTAAGGCCAGACGGGCACATAGTCAGACTGTTACCATTAGTATTGGGACTCTTCGCTGGCTGTTGAAAATGAGACGGAGCACGTGTGGGGAAGTCCAGAGTACTGTGATGTGGGTTCTTGACTCAACTCAGCAAGAGAAAGACAGTGTTACAGATTGGTGGATAACAGCATGAGACGGACTGGTAGAAACTTATGTGAATAACCATGAAAACTCTGGACAGAGAATGTTTAAGAGTTGAAGACTCATTACAGCTCACCTTCAATGCGGAGAAGGTACATAATTCATTGATTGAAATCATGAATAGACATGATTGGTTGGTTTCGCCGTATCACGTAATACACAGAAACATAAAATCGGAAGTGCGCAGCAGCAAAGAACCCACAAGAATGTTCAAGAATAGGACATTTTAGCAATATGGTTTGATTTTCTTGGACATCCGCGACTGAATCTTACACCACAACGCATGCCCTTGCTGGACTGACCCCCATTCCACAACAAGGCTCTGTACAAATAGATTTCACAAGCCGTAGTCCCACTGAGATGCCAATACAAGTCCCACAGACATGCCAATACTAACCCCCGGCACTTGTGATTGGGAAACGGCCGCCAGATGAGACTGGTACAGGGAGGCCGACGATGTGGGGTTCTGTAGGCACTGCAAGACAGCACGAAGCCGCAGATACTGGATGCTGAGGTAAGTGGATAAGATTAGACTAGATTAGACATTATCGGTGATAATACAAAATGCAGATAGGTAGGTGTGACTCATGCGAAAAAATGAGAGATAGTAAATACAGACAAGGTGTACTGTGCCAATAGTTAGATATGGTTAGATATTTATACAGGGTGTCCGTGAAGTCTGGACACATAGGATAATTTGATATTTTTCATTTACTTCAAATGAAATACAAAATTCAAAATTATTAACAAATGTCCCTAATTGGATTGGAAGACGTGGTCATGTGGAGTGGTCTCCTTGTTCACCAGTCCTCTTGATTTCTTTTTCTGGGGCATGGTAAAGGAGAAAATATACTCAACAAAAATTGCAGATCCAATACTCTTGGCTCAACGAATAAGGAGTGAATGTACCCAAATTGAAGGCAATGTGGATTTGTTGCATCGAGTTCACGAGATTTTTATGAAATGCATCAACATTTGCAGAAATCATACTGAAGATGTTATTTGAATAAAAAGTTGTATTTTTACCTATGTGTCCAGACTTTACTGACACTCTTTATAGAGGGGATTCAGCAGAGTTTCTTATACAGTGGCATCTACAACAGTACTGATTCTGGTTGGATGGATGCTCTCTCCAGGAAATCATTATCATCCTGATAGATACGATGAAGACGAAGTAGCTGGGAATATTTTTGTTTTTCGCTCGTTCGCTTTGAACTCAAGCGTAGTCTATACACACTACTTATAGTAGCGCTGGGCTGAATTTTGCGTGTGGATTAGTTTTACTTATTAACAGTTTCCCTCGCCATCAGGTGAACCCACTCCGACTTCAGAGGTACTTGTAATTTACGTCTCCAAGTCAAGCACAATGGGTCAACATTTTAGTCCAACTATCCTGTGTGGTGGTTGAACCTCTTACCTCGGCATCAGCACATCGTATGTTTAATAACATGCATTTTTATCCATTCGGCCATGCTGACCTGCGCTGCGAATATAGGATAGAGCCTTTCCAACTGTTGGGGTAGGAAGAACTGTATAAGAGAAAACCGTGAGCAACAGTAGACTTATGGTCTAAGGAGTGACACTTGTTTGGTTGATATTAATGGTGATATCTAGGAAATTGATCGAAGTCATTGAAATGGTTAGAGACAGGTTTGTCAGAGTTTTGAATGATATCCCTTAGGTGTTCTCTGAAGCGGTTGGCTAGGCGTTTACCAGGCCCATGAAATGCCAGACTTTTTCCGTAAATGGCCGTACCCAGAGTACATTCTGTCTACAGCATTCTATCGTATAAAACGGGTTTCGCGACACATGTCTTTCATCAAGAAAACGTGACCTCCTAATAATGAACCCAAACTTATCCTCGCCTTTGATTCCCATGCCCTGGCCAGCAAACATATCTTTTTCCGGTGAATTTTGAGATCAGTCCCAACCCTCTTGAGGTGTGTCCTTGCAGCCTTATGGTAATCTTTCACCGAAGCAAAATCTCAGAGACCACCTTGTTCACAGTAGTCTCCTTACAGTTAGTTCATCTGTGGGTACATCTAAATGTCACTAGAAGACATGCTTGACACCTTATTCGGACACAGGTGATTACATTCCCCATAGGCACCTTTTCCTTGAGAGACTCATTTACATGAATGTTAGTTAGTTAGTTGGTTAGTTAGTTAGTTAGTTAGTTAGTTAGTTAGTTAGTTAGTTAGTTAGTTAGTTAGTTAGTTAGTTAGTTAGTTAATTAGTTAGTTAGTTAGTTAGTTAGTTAGTTAGTTAGTTAGTTAGTTAGTTAGTTACTCAGTCAGTTAGTTAGTCAGTCAGTCAGTTAGATAGTCAGTCAGTCAGTCAGTCAGCCAGCCAGCCAGACAGACAGCCAGCCATTCAGTCAGTCAGTCAGTTGGTTGGTTGGTTGGTTGGTTGGTTGGTAGGTTGGTTGGTTGGTTGGTTGGTTGGTTGGTTGGTTGGTTAGTTAGTTAGCTAGTTAGTTAGTTAGTTAGTTAGTTTACTTAGATAGATAGTTAGTTAGTTACTTAGTTAGTTAGATTGTTAGTCAGTCAGTCAGTTAGTCAGTCAGTCAGACAGCCAGCCAGCCAGACAGCCAGCCAGCCAGCCATTCAGCCATTCAGTCAGTCAGTCAGCCAGTCAGTTAGTCTGTCAGTTAGTTAGTTTTCTTCTTCTTTCGTTCGCTTGAAATATGTCTATATCTGCAATGTTGTCTCTTGTATGAATTTAATTGTCTTTTTCAGTTCACACAGTGGTCCATAGAGTTTATCTTCCACTGTCGTCTCTCTAGGCCAGAAGGTTTGCCTAGATATGTTATATTTTGGGCAGTCTTGGAGTATGTGCTCTACTGTCTGCGACGCCAATCCCCATGTGCACACGGCTGTTTCACCAATCTTGAATTGTGTATACATGTGGTTGCGTAATCTATTGTGCCCTGTTCTGAGCTGCAGAATAATGACTTGTTCTGGTCTGTCCATAACGTGGTAGTCATCTTGAGCAGGTTTTGGTGGCTTCCTGACTGATTTGATCATTCTTTTCTTTTGGTGGTATGTAACGGGCACATCAGGCTGTTCTTCTTTGGCTCCTGCCTTAGCCAATTGATCAGCTCTGTCGTTTCCGGGTACTCCACAGTGGGATGGTATCCACTGTATGGTGACCTTATGCTGACTGCTATGTTCAGAAAGTAGTGTCCTTAGTACTGGCAATTTCCCAGACAGGAGAGCCTCGAGTACTGATTTTGCATCTGTCAGTAGCACCACAGGTTGTGTACCATAGCTGGTATTTAGTAATTTCTCTGTTGCTATCTTGATTGCCTCAATTTCAGCATCATAGTTATGGCAGTACTTTCCTGTCGGTACTCTGGCTGTGTCCCTAGTATTATTTGGGTATTCTATGTACACTCCCGCTCCTCCATTTCGAACAGCATTTTGTGCCGACCCATCTGTGTAGACTCGGATCCAGAGGTCCTGTGGGTATTCTTCATCAAGGAAGCTGGGAGGGGCTGTTCTGCGCTGCACATTGTCCTGTTCTTCCTTGTCAAATATTCCTCTCGCTTTTGTCTGGATTTGTAATGATAGGCTATACTCATCTTTCCATGGAGTTCGCTTTGGAATAGTTGTTAGGGGGATTCTCTGCAGAGTCGTTTGGCCTGGTGGATAAAACTACTTCTTTTCAACCGCCCCATAGCTAGGTTTTCAAATCTGTTCTTCGTAGGGTGGCCTGGCAAGCTGAGGAACTGTTCTGCTTGTATTAGCGTTTTCGTATCTCTGCGCTCACTCAGTGCTTGTGTCCTCCCCATCTTCTCCATTTCCACAATAGGGGTTGATCTCATCCCTCCTGTGGTGACTCTAAGTGCTTGATTTTGCACCTTGTCCAGTTCTTGTAGTGTGGTTTTTGATGCCGAACTAACTAATTAACTAACTAACTAACTAACTAACTAACTGACTGACTGACTGACTGACTGGCTGAAGAGAAGAAGCTTGTGCTTGGGGCATGGATGGATCTGAAGAAAGCCTTTGACAAAGTCTGGAAAGAAGGTCTGATGAAGAAACTAAGAAACTGCAAATTCAATGGAAGAATGTACAAATGGGTGAAAGCATACTTGCACAACAGAAGAGCCCGAGTACAGATAGACGGACTCAAGAGCAAGAAAGTACTACTGCGTCACGGTGTTCCCCAGAGCGGAGTCTTGTCCCCCCCCCCCCCCACTTTTTCTAATCTTCATCAATGATCTTGTTGCTAATCTACCGCATGGAATTAAAGCCGCAATGTACGCCGATAACCTGAGACACAACAGTGGAAGGTAAACTCTATGGACCACTGAGTGAACTAAAAAAGACAGTGAAGTTCATACAAAAGACAAAATTGCAGTTATAGATATATTTCAAGCGAACTAAAAAAAAGGAAAAGAACAAACCGAAACTATAATACTTGCAATGGCCAAAGCATATTAAAGGCTGAAGTAGAGAAGGCTATAGAAAGTGTGAAATAAGGAAACGCTGCAGGTCCTGACAAAGTAACAGCAAAAATTATAACAATTCCCATCCAGCTGTAGTATTGATACAATCATAGAAATATGTAATGACATATAACATATATGTGGACAGAGAGAGGAAGACAGCGAGAGAAAATTCTTGACAGTCTTGTGTCATAAAAACAAAAGGGAGTCAACCACGAATTAATCCGTGCCGTTGAAGATTGCAAGATGTAGAGAAGCAAGATTACCCACATCAGTCGGCAGAGCACTCGATGATGATTCTGGGAACATGTGGCAACAATTAAATAAAACGTAATTAAACATACATATAACAATAGGAGTACTATAGGGATAATGTAGTCCTTGAGACATTTTAACTTATACACATAAAACAATTGTAGACAAGTTAAAGAATTGCCTGACTAAACATCAATGAAAGAATCTGATATGCTACATTAGCCTTTATTGCTTCCTTTTTCCCACAATGGAACTTATCCTGGATGGCTATTTTCCCATAAATGAGACCGATTTCAGCAATCTTAATGCCGCTCTCGTATTTTATTATTAGCAAGTGGTGCTCACACAACGAAAATCAACGCCAAACTGATGAGAAAATTTTTTTACAGATGCAGTCTGCGCATATAATGTGGGTCTATGTTATGTTATGTGTAGCACGCGTTAGGTACAACGGTGGAAGTTGAATGCCCGTGGTGTTCATCGGTGGATGGACTTTTGGTCACTACTCAGTGGGCGGACTTGTGGTCACTACTCAGTGGACACCATTGCTCGGCAATTCGAACTTGTGGTCACTCATCGGCGACACGGTCTTGTGGTCACTGCTTGGTGGACGGACTTGTGGTCACTACTCGGTAGACGGACAAGCCACACAGACAGCCCCCCCCCCACCCCTTAGTAGACCAGAATTTTAAAAAATATCCCGCCAAAACATCGACCTTAACAAGTCAAAGTTAACACTCTGCCCGTGAGATACGAAAATGTGGTGCGAAGGTGTCTTTGGCGTCACATGGGCGTTACGTGGTGCCCTCACCACATTTACTAATCGAAATGAACCTGACTTACTACTATGGTATACCCCTTTTGATGTTTATGATGGTGGTTAGGATGTAGCATACATCTCTGTTACTCATACTACTGACACGTTTATAAAATTCTCTTGGGTAATCTTTGCTAACGGTCACCATCTGTTCACCGTATGTTCTCCAAGATTCATCTTTAGATGCTCTAACTGTTCGTTTGGCATTTCGTCATGCTATTCTATAAATAACATAGTCTTGTTCAGATTTAGTTGCACTCCATTTTTGTAACGCTACTTTCTTTTTGAATACGCTATCTTTAACGCAAAATTAGCAGCGAAGTCATGTGAGCCTATAATCCCCTGTCCGCAGAATTTTAAAGCATCCCGCCAAAACATCGACCTTAACAAGCCAAAGTTAACACTCTACCTGCGAGATACGAAAATGTGGTGCCTATCTCTTATCTTGCATATCTTGCCGGACTCCCTGGCCAGGGAGTTAACACGTTGTTCGTAATCCCGTGTATCCACGTAGGGAAAACAGCTGCGCGAGATTCGGCAGTGGATCGCGTCGCGCTGGTAACTTACGGGGTATGTGAACCGGTCGTTCAGAAAGAACAGGCAAACTAATGAACGTAAAACTTGCCTAGTACATCAACGCAGCTGAAAAGGCTAGTGTTGACTGCAACGTCCAGTAAGGGATAAGCAACATTTAAATAAAAAAATTAAATACGTTGTTCCACCAAGCTGTTCTTAATCTTTTGTCCTGCCCTACTTTCTTTGTTCCACATTTATTTTTCAGTGTGTCGAGCATGGTAGCCTTGAAATGTGTCCATTCCCTATGAATGAATCACCGAAAATCGAGAAGTAGATCCTCGAGCTTTACTAGAGCAAGCACGATTACAAGAAACAAAATGGACGCCGCGGCCAAAGTTCTGGAGGTGAAGACCGACAACGGGGAGTGGCAATTATTTTGGACCGGAAAACAGCAAAATCTGTTCAAGGATATTGGGCCGTGTCGGACAGAGTTCTACTAGATAAATTAAGTGGCAGAACTTTTAGCATAAATATTATTCAAGTATATGCCCCAACAGGAGAATCCAGTGAAGATAGTGTAGAGGAATTTTATAATGACATTTTTTTTTTGGTTGCGTATCCCTTACGGGACGTTGCAGTCAACACCAGCATTTTCAGCTGCTGTTGATGTACTAGGCAAGTGTTACGTTCAGTAGTTTGCCATTGCTTTCTGAACGACCGGCCCCTATACCTTTTTCGAAAAAACCAGCACCGCCGTGCTTCGAACCCGGGTATACGGGCTCACAAACCGCGTTCGCAAGCCCTTTAGCCACAGAGACCGGCTATAGAGACTGCCTTAAAGAAATGTAAAAATTCAGAAATAGACATCATAATAGGGGACTTCAATGCAAAGTGGGAAATTAAGGTGATAGATACACAGTAGGAAACTATGGTTTAGGTGAGAGAAATGAAAGAGGATACAGACTCGTAGAGTGGGCAAAAGAACAGGAAATGATTGTAGGAAACACCTGGTTTAAGCAACACCCTAGAAGATTATGGACATGGAGGAGTCCTGATAGCAGGATCAGAAACCAGATTGACTACATTCTGATTAGCAGAAGATTTAGAAACGCACTAACAATAGCAAAAACAGTTCCCAGTGCTGATTGTTACAATGACCACAGACTACTTACAGGAACACTGAGGATAAAGTTGAAGAAAGTCAAGTATATAACAGGAAACACTAAATATGATTTGTGTACATTGAGTAATGAAAGGGAAATACAAAACAAATTCAACATAGAAGTACAGAACAGATTTGATATATTATCTGATCTAGAGATATTATTCCAGGATGTGGATGATCAATGAGAAATGTTAAAGAATTCAATCAGTTTGGCTGCAGAAACAACTATTCCAAAATTAAAGAAGGTGGGTCGTAAGAAATGGATGACAGAAGAAATTTTACACCTAATGGAAACAAGAAGACTCAACAAAAATAATCCTGCCAAATATGAAGAAATTCACAGACAAGTCAGAATATTATGTAAGGAGGCAAAAGAAGCATGGTTTGAGGAAAAGTGCTTAGACATAGAAAAACAACACAACAGTAAAAATACTAAATTAGTGCACAAAAGAATTCAGGAACTTACTAATAAAAGAACAAGTACATCAACAGGCTGTCTAAAAACTAAAGATGGCAAAATCATAAAAGAAAAAGATCAGATTCTACAGTGTGGGCAGATTATGTGAAAAACCTTTATAATGATAACAGAGAGGAACAGTATGATATTAGATTTAATAAAGAAGGGCCGCCAATTTTGAAGATGAAGGTTCGAAATGTTCTTAAGCATATGAAAGCTGGCAAGGCCCCCGGTGCAGATAACATCACAACAGAAATGATTAAAGCTTTAGAAGAATTTAGACTAGATCAAGTCACCAGACTGATGAACACATTATATGATACTGGAGATACACCTTCTGAATTATGTAATCTGTATTTATTGCAATCCCAAAGAAATCAGGAACCTTGGAATGTGATCAACATAGAACAATTAGTATAATGAGTCACATCACAAAGATTTTGCTACGAATTATCATGCAAAGAGTGAGGAAGAAAATACAACCTGAAATAGGGGAAGAACAATGTAGGTTTGTAGAAGGAAAGGGTACAGTAAATGCTGTGTATATACTGCGAACAGTTATTGAACGTACTATAGAAGTAAACAATGATATACAACTTTGCTTTATTGACTACACACAGGCTTTTGATAGAGTTAGACATGTCAACATGGTAGATATGCTTGCAGATCTACAAAATTGATGGGAAAGACATTAGACTTATAAAAAACATATATACGTACTATAGAAGTAAACAAGGATATACACCTTTGCTTTATTGACTACACACAGGCTTTTGATAGAGTTAGACATGTCAACATGGTAGATATGCTTGCAGATCTACAAAATTGATGGGAAAGACATTAGACTTATGAAAAACATATATTGGGAACAACAAGCTGCCATAAGGATTGATAATGAAGTGGGACAATATCAACCTATTAAGAGAGGTGTTAGACAGGGATGTGTAATGTCTCCAGATATTTTTTCCCTATACAGTGAAAATATTTTCAGGAATGTAGAAGATATAAATGAAATCAGCATTGGAGGACGAAACATCAATAACATTAGATATGCAGATGATACAGTATTGATTGCAGACAATGCACAAGATCTACAAAAAATTAGTAGACGCAGTTGTTGTACACAGTGAGCAGCTGGGGTTGGAATTAAATTGTAAGAAGGCAGAGATTATGGTCGTCATTAGAAAGAACGAAGTACCACAATGTAATATACAAGTAAATGGGAATATTCTTCAACAAGTGAATCGGTACAATTATCTCGGAACAGTCATAACATCTGATGGGAGATGCCTTGAAGATATTAGAACAAGAATCGCCATGGCGAAAGTAGCCTTTAGCAAGATGAAAAACATTCTGACCAATAAAAAGATGTCAATTGAAACGAGAAAAAGAGTGTTGATGGGATACATAGAGCCTGTTCTTTTGTATGGATGTGAAACTTGGACAATGTGCAGTCAAGCTGAAAAATCTGATGGCTGCAGAAATGTGGTTTCTGAGGAAAATGCAAAGAATACCATGGACAGACAGAAAAACCAATGACCAAGTAATACAGGAGACAAATGAAAATCGTAAATTGATTAGAGAAATTAGACGTAGACAGTCAAAATTTTTTGGACACGTTATGAGAAGAAATGGAATGGAGAACTTAGTGACAACTGGCAAGATCGAAGGGAACAGACCAAGAGGAAGACCGAGAGGAAAATACCTGGATGGCTTGGCCGCATGGCATGGACGAGACAGGAACACTGAGCTGATCCGCGACTCTGGTGATCGAGTGAAAGGGCGAGTCATGACCACCCACGCTTTCCGGCATGGCACATGATTGATTGATATAGGGAAAAGAAATCAGGTGACAAGACACACCCCTGTCGTACTCCTAGCTTTGTTCGTAACTACCCTCTTTATTTCCCATTTTAATTGCTGCTACTGGTTCCAGTAAATATTCTTTATTATTCTCAAATCTTTCTCATCAATGTTAATATCTTCCAACATTTTAATTAGTTCATCATGTTTTACTTTATCAAATTCCTTAGTATAATCTATGAAGCACAAATATGTCTTTCTGTGTCTCTATTGACCTTTCTATTACTATTAGTGTTCGTAATGCATGTATTGCATTGATTGCACCCTTTCCTCCCACAAAACCATACTGTTCTTCACTTATTTCCATTTGTATTTGGAAGAGGGGCAGAGGCAGACCACGAGAAATGATGCTGGGTGGATTGCGACGGTGGCATGGAGGAATATCAACGAATATCAATGCTCCTGTTTGCTGATGATTGCGCTCTATACGCCAACTCAGAGGCGGACATGCAAAATAATGTTTCAGCTTTCTCACATGCCTGTGCCAACTTTGGGCTCAATATCAATTTGGAGAAGACTGTAGTTATATACCAGCCAGCTCCAGCGAATAATCACACTGTGCCGAATATCAAAGTGAATGGTCATAGTCTAAGTGTTGTGGACAAATTCACCTATCTTAGCATCACTGTGCCACAAGCTGCCACAAGTGAATGCAAGAATCTTCAAGGCCAGCGCGGCCTTTGGCAGACTGTACAAGAATGTATGGGACAGAAATGGAATAAGCCTGCAAACAAAGCTGAAAGTCTACAAAGCAGTTGTATTATCCACACTGCTATATGCTTGTGAAACCTGGACTGCTTATCAGCGACACGCCAGGAAATTAAACCACTTCCACACAGTCTGCCTTAGGAAGTTACTGAAGATTAAATGGCAAGACAAGATCCCAGACACTGAAGTCCTAGAAAAAGCGTCCATGCCCAGTATCCACACTCTACTAATGAAGAATCAGATTTGCTGGGCTGGTCACTTGACTCGCATGCCAGATCACAGGCTCCCTAAACGAATTTTTTACATCGAGTTGCGTTGGGGTAAACGCTCCCTAGGCGGCCAGAGGAAACGCTTTAAAGACACTCTGAAAATCTCACTGAATGCTTTTGGAATTCATCATGACACCTGGGAGACTGCAGCTAGAGACCGAAATTCGTGGCGTGCATCATTACGCAAGGGTGCAGTCACTTGTGAGCAGGGCGGGATTTCTTGCATACCCTTGTATTTGCCAGACATATTGGCAGCATTATCATATGACTGGCCTCGACACTTACTAAAATCTATTTTGCACTCTTTTGTAAGGTAGTTGTGCACCATCTTAGCCATACTTTCCCCTGTGTGGCTACCTATCTCTAGGAAAGTTAGAAAACGTTCAATAGGGAGCCCATCATCTGGTGAAACATACCTCACAATAACAGTGAGCTGATCAATATGGGACCGGTCTGGAGTGGAATCTACAGATAAACTGAAGTACCCTGCAGTTCTTAAATCATCCAAGATTGAGTCTCTTACTTTATGTGCCATAATTTGGATAAATTCATCACATATTGTTTTAGAAAGATAAGATGTGACACCTGATCCTTTATTCCTAAATTTTTGTATATGGCTTGCTAGAAAAGGATCAAATTTTGCTATAAGTTCGAGTAATCCAAGGAAATTGCCATTGTGAGGAAAACCAAATGTTTCCTTATCTCCTCTGAAAGGTAAACCACGCTCTGCCATAGTAATTATGGCTGCCACAACTCGTTCAAGAACATTTGTCCAGTACTGCCGTTTATTATTTATCTGTTCTGCTAGCTGGCAGTCAATTGTTGAGCCACGTTTTCTTGTAAGATATGTTACCGAAGCTGTTCTATGGTCTACAGAGTTTTCATGACTTTGAACTAAATAGGTGTTGCGCCAATCACAAAATTCATCGAATGATAATGGTGTAGAAGAATTTGAAAAGAGTTTACACACGAAACAGTATAAACGACCAGTTGCTGGCGAATATACTAACCATTCTCTGTAATATTTTTCACCATTAGCCCGTTTGGGATAGAACAAGCTTTTCGAGCAATATCTGTCTTGGTTTGCAAAAAGCTTCTTTGATTTTTCAAATGAACCATTTGAGTGCTGACATTCTGACGGACCTTTTTCTACCCAGTATAAAATCTCATCTTTACTTAAATCACCCCATACCCCAACATCATTCTGTTTGTTTTTTTATGATGAATCTTCTGTGCTTGTACTACTCTCTGGTTTATTAATCGTAATATTTGTTGCTTCATTCGTTGAAGTAGATTCTATACAACTAGATGTACCAGGCTCTGTATCAGGAATAGGGTGAATATCCTGTGACTGACTCACTGTGGTAGAGGCTTTTGGTTCATCAGGCCCCTTATCTATCTTTGTTAAGAAACTATCTAATTTTGTTATCTTGCTAAGCTCTTCTTCAGCTCTCTGCTTCTTTTTCCTCTTTTGAGCTCCACTTTTATAACTTCTGGTTGACATCTTGCAAACTGTGGGCAGACAAATCAACAATGGTTCCGCCACGTCACATGAATAAAAATTATTAAATCAACAACTATTTGATATTTTGTATATTATGATTCTACATCTCCAGTGTTTCAATAAAAACAGACACTAGTGTGATATTATATGCTGGAATGCCGCCATTGTGAATTTTCCCGATTGTAAAGATGTAACCAGGTGGTCTCACAAAATATTTTTTCCACACCTCTGCATAACGAATCTTGCTAGAACCTCTTTAGTTGTGTGCAAAAATGGACACAGCATTCATAAATGCACAATAAAGTATAATTCTCTTGATAAGACATTTATCAATACAAATAAAACTGTGAACCAGTCAATTAAATTTCAGCAATGGACGATGGACAAGTTTGAAAACTGACTTGACTTTCATAAATTTTAAGTCATGTAGCAAGATGAATAATAAATACAATAAATATAAAGCAACAAAATAAATATGCAATAGAATTTAAACGTATATTGATATTTTGTTTAACTTGATGATTGTAAATCTTCTTGTTTATTAAAAAAAGCACACACCAATCCAATATGCCGTGATTCCGACATTATGAATTTAATAAGAGTACACACCACGACCGTGCTCACAAAAAATTTTTATTCTATGTCTTCTGCATAACGAATATTGTTGAAACTCAACATTTATATGTAAAATTTGATGCGCAGTGCGCAGTTCAAAAATGCAAGTTAAATTAGCTTACCTTTGACAATAAACAAGCCAAACTATAAACTTCCTTTCCTTTGTCAAACAGTGGAAAATATACTTCAAACAATTCACTTGCAATAGCTTTCAAGCATGCAGGACTGAAGAATAACCTTTTGACCCCTCGTTAAAGTTGTCATTCACGATTTTCATAAAAACAGTTTTGTATTTATCCAATAGGAAACACGACAGGGTTATTTTCGTATACTGCACTCACGGGCCACAGGAAGCGGTCCGCGGATCCGATTACCTTGAACTTTCCGAAAAAAGGCGTCCTCCGTTAGCAACGAAATCGCTAATAATACTGCAGTATATTTAAATATACATATATGACAATTGCTCACTCGGACAATATTTTTTGGGTCCCCCACTTTCTTGGGGGCCCTAAGCTATAGCTTGTTTAGCTTATACGTAAATCCTGCACTGCTTGTGAGGCAACCAGGACTGCAAGAGCTGTGAAGAAAAGACAGAACAGAAAAACCACTGCAGAAAATCCTCCTCCAGAAACGTCAAGCATTCTTTGTCCACATTGTCAAAGAACATTTCGAGCCAAAATAGGCCTTATCAGCCATCTTAGAACTCACGGCTCCATACTTTCAACCCCACTGGGTGAAATGAATGGTCATCATCATTCTTGATGGACAAACAACATTGCATTGCTTGTACCCTTTCCTCCCACAAAACCATACTGTTCTTCACTTATTTCCATTTGTATTTGGAAGAGAGGCAGCGGCAGACCACGAGAAATGATGCTGGATGGATTGCGACGGTGGCATGGAGAGATATCAAAGACAGAGATGATCTAGAAAACCAAGGACAGAGATCTGTGGAGAGTCATGAACGCCTACGCCAGTCGGCACGGCACTTGATGATTTTCTTTCTTGTTCTGCTTATTATAATTCTGAGTAGAAGCTTAATCACGTGGTTTGTGAGGTTAATTGTATGAAATCTTTGCATTCAATTGCTCCTGGTCTTTTTTGTATAGCTATAAATACATATTTCAGCATAAAGCTCGGTAAATCATGGCGGAACAACGTGTGTTTTCCGAGCGGTCAGCAGTCAACATAACGAAGCGGCGTGGTAGCCGCGCAGGGAGGAAGAAGCAAGGTAAGCGCGGTGGTTTGAGACGTTTTAGACTCAAGTGTCACCGTCTAGGACTCAGGAACATCCGTATTCTATATTGGAACTGTGCCAGTGTAAAACAACGGGGCTCTATTTTAGAAACCCTAGTTTACAGGAACGACATTGTAGCACTCCAGGAGACGAGACTGGGTGATCAGCCACTCCGAATTGCCGGCTTCAAATGTTTCTACAACAGACGACATCTGGGAACGGCGTTTCTCGTTCGCGACAGCATGGTGGCGTCAGAGCTAGACATGTCAAGTTGGGACAGTGACGATATACAAATACAGGCGTTGAGAGTTCATTCCAGTATACCATTCGTGTTGGTTAATGTTTATGCCCGCAATGCGAGTGTGGACGCCCAGAAGTGGCAGTGCTTAAGTGGCATATTAGGCCACGAGAGAAATGTTATTTTCTGTGGTGACTTCAACGCTAAAGGCAGATCATGGGGAAACACTTCCTCCAATACACAAGGAGAGGAGCTCGAGACTGCACTGGAAACCATCGACCTGGTTTGTATCAACAGTGGCTGTGTCACCAGGACAGCAAGCCGTCCAGGCGATGAGGACAGTGCTATTGATCTGGCGCTAGTTTCGCCTTCACTCACTACAGTGTGAAGATGGGGTGTCCTAGGACACCATGTCAGCGACCACCACCCGTGCAGCATACTGGTGGAGAAAGGCAAAACCAGGCAGCACAAGCTAAAGATAAAGACGTTCCAGTATGACAGTACAGGGCAAGATGTGGTGAGTAAAATAAGACGTGACAAGCGCAGAACGTTTCAGGGCAGGAAAAAAAGCTGGGAGCAGCCACCGTGGTGGAGTTTCGAGGTGGAGAAGGCTTGGGTGGATAAGCGTAGTGCTGTAAGGAGATGGCAAAATGCCAAGAAGAACAGAGCTGGTCATCCTAGTCCCTGCTTGCACTTAGAAAGAGAGATGCACACAAAAGTAAGCTATTTCAGAAAACTGGTCACGGTGGTAAAAAGCGAAAAATGGGCAGAGGTGTGTCAAAGAGTAAGCACAGACAAGTCACTGAAATTGTTCTGGCGACTACATAAAAGCATGAGTGGTGTAGTCAAGAATAAGAGCATTTCTGACTTCCAAGGTGCTGACCTCATCTGGCAGAGGACTGACGAGGACAAGGGCAAAGCCCTCTTTGAACGCTACCTTGAGCAGAGCAACCAGACAGACATGGGAGGCCGAAATCTGGCCAAGGAGGTCACCTCAGACAGATGCAAGGCCCAGAACACTTCGGATGAAGACACAGTGACAGTGAAAGAAATCAAGGCTGTGCTTCGACGATCAAAAAACAGTGCTCCAGGTCCTGATGGCATAAGATACGACGACATAAATAGGTGTACCGACAATGAGCTAGAGAAACTAGCAGACATGTACAACAACAGTATAGGGAGTGCTAGCATCAAGGAGGAATGGTTACACAGCTATCTGATTCCCTTGCCGAAGCCTGACAAAGACCACAAAAAAATTCAGGGATATCGAATTATAACCATGCAGAATACAGTAGGCAAGCTGCTGGAGAAGGTAAATGCCAGGAAAATATCAAGCCAACTAGAGAGGCAAGGTGTTTTCCCACCTACCCTGGGTGGGTACCGTCCAAAAAGAGAAACCTGGACCAATGCAGCAGTCTTTGCCCATGATGTCTATGAAGGTTTCCACTCAGGCACTGAAACCGTTGCTGCAGCGATTGATCTTGAGGACGCATACAACAGAGTACCACTGGATTTTTTAATGTTTCAGCTTCTTGAACTAAACGTAAGTCCATTCCTCCTTAGTTGGATCGCTGCAGCCCTCTTCCAACGGAAAGTAGTTTTTAGATGTGGCAGTTGGACTTCGGAACCAACAACAATATATCCTGGCCTACCACAGGGATCACCATTATCTCCGGTACTGTTCAACGCCTACACAGTGAGAATCACCAGTGAGCAGATCACTGGACCTGGCAGGACATTGTCATATGCCGATGATGTTTTAGTGTATCGTCAGGGTAAGGATAGAGAGGAGGTTGCTGTGGAACTACAAACCGAACTCAATCGCATAAGTACTTGGTGTGATGAAGCTGTGGCAATGGTCAACCCAACAAAGGCAACAGTGACTTGGTTCTCGTTGAATAATCATATTGTCAACAATCCAACACCAACTGTAATGCTGTGTTCAGAGATGGTGGAAAGAACGCAGGCAATGAATTACCTGGGGATACGGTTTGATCGAAGCCTTGCTTATAATGTGCACATAGACCAGGTGATAACAAAGGCCAAGCGGGGTTTGGCAGCGATGCGGGTGATGGCGGCAGCAAACTGTGAGCAGCGCCATCTATGTCTTCTGTACGAGGGGCTGGTCATGTCTGTTTTGGAGTATGCAATGGCAATCTTGACTCTCAGCCATAAGCAGATAGAAAGGATGGAAAGGATACAGAATGAAGCTATGCGCATTATTCTTGGATGTACAAGAGATACAGCATGCAGGGCGATGCGCTACCTTCTTGATTTTCCAACCATTGAAGTTTGCAGGGCATTCGCCTACCTCAGAATTAACGCAAACACACAACATCCACTGCATAGTGAAATTAGGAAGGTGAAGGGCAGCAGGTTAAAAAGAGGACGGTCGTGGATGGGTCAAGCCGAAGACATTCTTCAACAGGTGTGTTCACTTGAGGACTTAGAACCTGGCGAGGAGTGGGTGCAAGTGCCAACAGACTTCTGCACATCCTTTTCAGTTTGCATCCAACTAGATAGAAAATGCAGACAAGGAAATCCGGCTGCTGTTGAGGCTGAAGTACAAGCGTTGATTTTCGAGAATTCGCTAGACGGTGACGCGGTCATCTACACAGATGGGTCGGTCGTCCGACATGTGAGAAGCTCATGGGCCTTTACAGCTCGGGCCGGAGGGAGAATTGTGAAGGAGGACTCTGGTGCTTTCACTTAAACCACAAGTAGCCTGACCATGGAAGTCATGGCAGTAAGTAAAGCAATAACATGGCTCGAGACACAGACATTCACTAGGGCTTGTTTCCTTAGCGACTCAATGAACATGATCAAGAGAATAGAGGAGGGGTCGATCCGAAGAGAATGGTTGCTGCCTCTGAAGCGGTCTCGGCTGGCAAAGATTAGTTTCATCTTCGTGCCAGGGCATGCGGGAGTACAAGGAAATGAGCGGGCTGACAAGCTCGCAGGTGAGGCTACTGTGGAGGGCGGACGCGCCATGGACCAGGCTGACATTCTGAATGCTCTACGTGAAGTGAGACTTTTGCGAGAACCAAGTGATGACTGTGAATCTACAACAATGGCCAGACTGCGAGAGCAGCAAATTAAAAGAGGGGTGGCCAAACAAGAACACTACGCAGGAAGCCAAAGAAGATTAATAAACCAACACAGAACTGGCGTCGTTAGCCGCTACACGCTGCGGGATTTGCTGAGGAGGGGATCCGAGCACTTATGGACTGAATGGTTCGATGTGCAACGAGGATGATCTGTCGACTAACTAACTAACTAACTAACTAAATGTCCACTGCTGTAACTATCATTCAACATTTTGGTTAATATATCTATTCCATATTCTCCCAATACTTCTATTGTTATTTCATATTGCCCAGCTGTCTTTCCGTTCTTCATATGTTTCATAGCGTCAGAGACTTCTTCGTTTAGAATAGGTGGGCCTTCTAAGTTACTTTCTTGTGTTAATTCTTCCCTTTCTCTATCATATAATTCTCTAATATGCTAATTTCACCTCTTCATTATAGAACCTTCCTCTAATAATATATCCTTCCGTTATATATTATATATATATATATATATATATATATATATCTATATATATATATATATATATATATATATATATATATATATATATTTCTCCTTCAGCTGCGTTCATCCGGAGTGGTGTTTTTTTTTTCAGACGTAATTGCAGTGTCTCGTTATGCACCCTTCGGCCAAAACCTTTAGGCCAGTGGTTCTCAACCGGTGGGGAATCCCCCCCCCCAGGGGGGAATTTCAGGGTTTCCAGGGGGGGGGGGGGGGGGATGAAGACCATTTCAAGATCGTGTTAATACAAGAACCGATTACTTGACATAGTTTTTCCCTTCATACTTTACAATTATGTATGTCTCGTCCTTCTAAAATTCATTTTATAAAGTAAGTAGACCCACAAATCATGTTTTATGTGGATGTCTAGACTTGTTTTAGTATATGCTATTACACTTGCCTTCCACTTTTACGTATACTGTGTAGGGGTGAGGGGATTTTTAGATATGAAAGGGGGGGGGGGTGACGTTCTGAAAATACGGTGAAGGGGGGAACGGGCCAAATTTTTGATAGGAAGGGGGGGGGGGAATGGCGTTCTGAAAATATGGTGAAGGGGGGAATGGGCCAAAAAAGGTTGAGAACCACTGCTTTAGGCCAACACATCCGACTTTTGCGTTTTTTTTTTTTTTTTAAAGCATTCCTGTTAGCATTCCTGGGGGATTCTCACTTTTGTGGTGCCTTCCACAACCCAGCTGGTCAAGTCAGAACGGTCGAAGACTTCAAGGTCAGCCCTCAAGGGAAGGTAGGAGCAGTCCATGGGCATTTTCCGCCTTCCGAGGGGGCTTCCATAATTGCAGGGCCGACACATAGCACTCTGGTGTTGGGCTCACCCAAGGAATTGTCACGTCCTGCACATGGCTGCTTTAATTCCTCATTTCCATTTCATGTATTGTGTATTTCGTTCGCCACAAGCCGCTCTCCACACAAACCAGGAACGGTCAGTCTGCAGATGACTTCCACTCATCGAGATTTTGGTTCGAACTTCTACGTAATGGATTCTCTAGCCAAGCGTTCCACTTCGTGTTAATGAGACGTTTTTCCACCTTAGTTTGCAGTTGACATCTACTCAGCAAGCTTTCGCTCCGGACCTCATCGTAATGGATTCGCTAGCCAAGCGTTCCATTTCGTGTTTGTAAGACGTTTCTCCACTTTTGACTATACTCACTCAATAAGCTCTTTATACAGACTTGCAGCGTAACCATTGCGAGCGATTGGGACGCCTGTTTACCTTTAGTAACGCTCACGAGTTAGGCCACATGTGCTGTCAGCTCAGCACCTGACCTCCACGCGGCAGAGAGCGAGTAACAGCCAGGCCCTCTCATCCGGGGGGGGGGGGGGGGGGGGGGGGGAGATCCCTCATATCCTTCGAACAATTGTCTGCACCAAGCATGCAGCAGGCTCGGCATCTCACTTCCATTTTGCAGTGGGTGAGTATCGGCCCAGCTCTCACATCCGGGGGGGGGGGGGGGGGGATTTATTGACTTAGAGGCGTTCAGCCATATCCCTCAGTAGAGAGCCGTAGAATATGTGTCTGGACCAAAAATGTTGTGGCATCGTGCACCTGATTCGGACTTTGACTGCCTGTCCTCAGTTTACCTGCAAGGCAGCAGGTGTGCCTCTCTTGATCTGGTTCCTATCCCCTGACCTGTCTGTCTGACATGTAGCTGTGCTATCGTCGGAATAACTCCAAGGATTGGAACACTCAAGCCCCTCTACCACGACAAGGTGGAGACACGTCTCAGGTTGTTTTTTTTTAATTCCAAACATCATGTATTTATTCTTATTTTTCTTCCTGTGAGCTCACTGATTGTCTGTGCATCTTTTTTTTTTTTTTTTGGTACCTTTAATGGAATTTCATTTATTATTTTTGCATTGCTCGTTTAACCATCTTTTGCCTTCACACATTTATCTCTTATTTCTTTATTTATCTTAGCATATTCTTGTTTGCCATTTTTACTCTGTTTCCTTTTGTCCATCAGCTTTAAGATTTGTTCATTTATCCATTTTTCCTTCTTAGCTTTTTGGCTTCTCTCTTGTAATATTTCTTTGCTAGTTTGATGAATGGAGTTCCTTAACATTTCCCAGTGTTCATTTATACTCTGGATTTTAGCTATTGCATTGTACCTATTTTTCACAGTCACTCTTTATTGTTCTTGAATTTCTCTGCCTACTATCAGAACCTCTTTATTAAGTCTCATATTCTTAACAATTTTTTCCCTCTCTTTAATCTTACTTTTAATTGTCCACATAGCGGTACATGATCACAATTAGTCAGCACCAGGCATTGTTTTTACATTAATTAACACATTTCTACATCTTTTATTAATAAGTATCAATTTGGTAGCATACTTTCTTATCAGGGCTTTTCCATGTTTATAGTCGTCTTTTATGGTTTTTAAACCATGTGTTTCCAATTATCATATCTTTAATAGTTGCCCATTCTATTAGTTTCTCTCCCCTTTCATTTCTAGTACCTAAACCATAATTACCCACCACATCTTCCATTTTTCCTTTTCCTACTTTTGCTTTAAAATCTCCCAGTATAATTTTATTTCTTGTGATCCAATCTGAGCTATCGCCATTTCTACTTCATCATAAAAGTGTTACATTTCTTCATCACTACTGCTTGTTGTTGGTGCATATACTTGTATATTTATATCTATTGGTTTGCCTTTGATTTTGACCATAATAACTACATCTGAAATACACCAGTATCCATTAATTGACTTGGCTGTTTTTCATCAAATATTATTCCTACACCTTTTTCATGTGTATCTCCTCCAGAATAAATGATTGTGTGTTTGTTGGTTATAATTTTGCCAGATCCCTTCCATCCCATCTCACTTATGCCTAGTATATTCGTTTTCATACTTTCCATTTCTCTTAGAACATTGTTCAACTTTTCCAGCTCATTTAGTGTCCTACCATTCCATGTTCCTACTCTAAATTTATTCATTTTAGTTATGGTTTTGCCATCTGTAGCTGGATGACGGTCTGGTGTCACCTGTGGCTCATGATGTCCCTAGAGGATGAGGATGTCCTAAGACAGCCATCAACGTTGTTCACTACCTCTGAAATGTGTTTTGCCATGAAGTCTTGGGAAGATAATGTATTGTTTTCCCTTACCTTCCACATCCAAATGGTGATCTTTTACCTCTACCTTTGACAGCCATTTCCGACTGTTAGAACAAGTGAGTGCCCTGCTCTGCTCAGCTGCAGAGTTGTCCACTTATTCCGGTGGATACTTGGTCCTCAGGGCTGTATTAGCCACACTGTGGTGTGTTTCCATCCTCTACCACGGGGAGGTGCAGTAGGGATTTTCCCTTCCTAAAGTTATGGTCTATCGTGGCCAAAACTCCAGCACTTTTAGATACTGAAAGCATTTTTGACCATTCCTATTCTCTTTTTGATTTCTGTTTTTCTGCCATCATCTGTTATTACATGTCCAAGATAGGTGAAACTTGTTACTTGTTCTAGTATCTCCCCATTTACTGTCATATTCATTTATGGCCTCTCCTTTCCATTGCAAATTGTCAGTTTTTTTCCTATTTTGGATGTTAATATCTAAGCCACATTCTGCACTATGCCTGTTTACTTGTTCCACTAGTTTGTGTAACTCTCAGCACCACTAACTAATTTTCACATTTAAAATGAAAACAAAAAGCATAAAGACATCGAAAGATGTGTTCTTTCAGAATAAAGTTACAAACTGCCTGAGTAGAACAAGAACACGACCAGAAATGACCGGTACTCTCAAGGGGATTTAACACTTTTTATTGCCTTGCAAAGAGTAATTAATACTGAAATTAAAATATATTTATCTGGCTGCATAATAACTGTTAACACTATGGTAAATTGTATATTTTTCAAAACATATTACAAAAACAATTTGTGCAGAATATACAGATATAAGCTTGGCATTACATTTCTACATGAATAAAAATCTTAGGCTTTAATTGCACAAGAAAACTGGCCTATGTATAGCAAACTAAATTTCAGTTAATCATCGATGTAAATATAATTTGTAAGTTCATAATTAGCAGCATGTCATGTATTTTCTGTTGCCAAGTAAAACCAACTAAATATTAAGTATGTTGTGCTTATATAGGGTTCTTTTCCTTGAAATACACATCAGAGGCAACACTGCTTGTGTTGCCAGGCATTACTGGACGTACACTTCTTATGCTACTCCAAATTTGTAAACAGTTTTCTGGGTGTAGGTCTCTCCTGGGCTCAGGTTTGAATTTGGAAAGCTGGGCTGAAACACAAACAAACAGAAATCAATCATCAACAAATGCCAAGGCAATGGTCAACTCACAGGACTACTCATCTTCACTGCTACAGTACAGGAGATCAGTGACCGGCAGCAAACTTGTGTTTCATGTTGTCACGGCTGTAACTTGTGTTTCATTGTGTCACGGCTGTATCTTGTGTTTCATGTTGTCACGGCTGTAACTTGTGTTTCATTGTGTCACGGCTGTATCTTGTGTTTCATTGTGTCACGGCTGTAACTTGTGTTTCATGTTGTCACGGCTGTATCTTGTGTTTCATGTTGTCACGGCTGTAACTTGTGTTTCATTGTGTCACGGCTGTATCTTGTGTTTCATGTTGTCACGGCTGTAACTTGTGTTTCATTGTGTCACGGCTGTAACTTGTGTTTCATTGTGTCACGGCTGTATCTTGTGTTTCATGTTGTCACGGCTGTAACTTGTGTTTCATTGTGTCACGGCTGTAACTTGTGTTTCATTGTGTCACGGCTGTAACTTGTGATAGTCACAGGAAATGTCTTGAGAAGTAAAAGTGGCCCGAGTAATACTGAACAGATGACCCACGAGTTGCCGATAGGTCAACACAAATATGAGTCTAGCACGGTGTATCCAGTGTGCCTAAAGGCATGTAAAATTATCATTTATTTATTATTAAAGAGACGGCTTCAAATGATAACCTTACATGTTTTTTTACTCTTTCAGTTGTCCAAACAGGTGGAAATCATGTGGGTCTGGTGTGTACGAAGGATGTGGTACACATCACAGGAATGATACCAACCTCTCTGTCTCTCTCTCTCTCTCTTTCTTTCTTTCCCCCTCTTTCTCTCCCTCTCTCTCAAAAATTGCTTCTTTACGCCTGCCCATATCATGTGTCCACATGCCTCATGTGGCATATCGCAATAGCTATACCAACCTTTCTCTCTCGCTCTCTCTCTCTCTCTTCTTATATATACCTTGCACATGTCCATGTACACTATTGTATGAATGTCTGTTGAGCAGTGTATGTGTATGTATGTGCGCTCACGCATATCAGTCCACCCAGACTTTAGGACTCGTCTCACAATAACATAGGAGTGCATAATGCGAGTTTGGTTAGTACCACAATCATGCTTGGGTGCACATTGCATTGCTTTTCAATATTCGCCCACCTGGGCCAACCCATTCACTGGCACCCACTCATGCTTTGTTAGTACATCCACTGAGATTGCTCAGATACAATTCTCAGCCTACTATCACAAGTTGCCGTCCTGCTTCCGCCCCCCCCCCCCCCCCTTTCAATGTGCTCACTGAACCGTTACACCCATCACCCCGTCATCATTCTACATCTCACTCCCTTGGTTGGGTATAAAAAGAAGACATCGGTGATATTCTGAGTTACACACAGATCGGAATTGTGAGGTAAGTATGAATATTTTTTCAAATTCTCATTTTATCTTCACTGCTTTCATTTTTTCATCCTTTTGTTCTTCTCGTCCTGTCGTCACCTTTTGATGTAGTCACAGGAGATCTCCTTGACTATATGTTGTGTTTGTGAATGTGTTTGTTTGCTGATGAAGGCTAATCGCCGCAACGTCCTGTATGTGTCGTAATTCTGTTATGTAAAGCTGCACTACTATGTGTCATTTTATATTGTTGACATCTTTAACAACAATATTGACAGGCTACAAGACAATGGCATGGTTATTGTAATTTCTATCACACTTTTAAGGTTTTCATTTGAAGCCCCCTCATACGATAACTTGCCAATATTTCCTTTGCTTCATTTCGCCACATTTGAAAGATCAGCGGTAGAAGCGACAAAGGCAGACAGAGGAATTATACTGGATGGTTTAAGACAGTGGTATAGAGGAATATCATCAAAGAACTGATCCAGAACACGAAGGACCGAGATCAGTAGAGATACATAAATGCCTAAGCCATTTGACAGGGCATAAAAAAAGTCGCTTAAAAGTCAACAGGGTCGACTTCATTGCACCGGGTTTTATCCCATATGGCTCGGTCTCTTTCCGCAGCGCGGAAAGCGCCGCACAAAGCACGAACTCCGTAGCTGTAGCGACGACCCACAGGAGTCTCCGAAAAATTTACCTCGTGAACCGAAGGACGCGGCTTGACCATTTCGCCACGAAGGCTCCCATTGACAGGGCATGTTTTGATGATGACAATCTGGTCAGTGATAGCAGCAAACTTGAATGTTTCATACTGTCCTGGTTATAGTCTATTAAAAACAAGAAGTCACTGAAGCTATTTGAAGACAGAAAAAATACTAGGGCCAGATGGAAACATGGTAAAGCAATCAAAAGTATTGGGACAACTGTTGTTAGTTACTCTGACCGTCAAATGTATTCACAACATTCGCAATAGAAAACAAATCTCCACTGCCTCCAAGCTCTTCCTAATTTGTCTGTATACATTCCAAGATTAACTGTCATACTTCAGAACAGGTTCGATGTAACATGGGTGCGATGTAACATAAGTGAAGTTCGATGCAACATGTGAGGTACAATGTAATATAAGTGAGGTTTGAGGTAACATGAGTGAGGTTAGATGTAATATAAGTGAGGTTCAGAATAACGTAAGTGAAGTTAGATGTACCATAAGCGACGTTTGATTAATGTCAGCGGGGTTCAATGTAACATAAGCATGACGAAACAGACACAAGAAACCCTGGACTGGCAATATTACATTTAAGAATAGACAGTGTGGAGCCTCCTTTGTGTAGTGGCTACACTCATCTGCTGACCAGGATGTCAGGGGTTCGATCCCCACCTAGGCGAATTCAGATTTTCCAAAATGACCTGGGCCCCTAGGTCGACCCAGCCTAAAGTTGGTACCGAGAATATCTTGGGAAATAAAGGTAGTCGTTGTTATACTTACATCACCCACCAACATAACCCACTGACATCATCAACCGACATCACACACTAACATCATCTACTGAGAGCAAGGCTGAATGGACAAGAGTGCTTGCTCTTAAACTTCTGGTGTGTTGATGCCGAGGTAACACGTTCAACCCCTACACCGGTCAGTTGGACTAAAATGTTGACTTCTCGTCTTTGACTTGGCAATGTAAATTACAAGTATCTCTGAAGTCGGAGGGGTTTACCTGATGGCGAGGGTAATAGGGAAAGCTAATCAACATACAAAAATGAATCCAGTGCACTAGAAGTAGTAGCATATGTATGGACTACGCTTGAGTTCAAAATGAGTGAATATAACAAAACTAAACATGGGTCTAGCACCTTATACACGCTGCATTTTAAGGCGTGAAAAGGGTCCTTTATTTTACTTTCAGTGAACAGGGAAAAATAGTCTTAAAAGCCAAGAGGATCAACTTCATTGCACTAGGTTTTATCCCATATGGCTCAGTCTATTTCCGAAGGGCAGCCTGCCGAAAGCGTCGCACAAAACACAAACTCTGTAATTCCAGTGATGGTCCTCGGGAGTCTCTGAGAAAAATACATTTGTGAACAGAGAGACGGTTTACTTTCACTAATAGACAGCATGCTGAACCCCTTTCCTTAAACATACTGCTGAAGATGAGCACAGCAGAAGATCTCAACTACATCCACTGCAGATGACCCACAGAGGAGATTGTAGGATAGAAGAAGTTGAATACATAGCAACATTACTTGGCTTGCAAGCTCAAGGCATTCTTATGCATCTGATGATGTTAAAGTGCCTGACTGTGTGAGATCTAGGAGCCGAGGACTTCACCTACCTGGTGAACACTGTCAGGATAATGCTGGGCTTCCAAACAAAAGGCACCAAATCTGCCGTAGGAGAGTCCGCCTTTGCCAGTCCCGACTGACAAGTAGTGTGCGGTGTAAAACTGCATGCCTGGCTCGGTTGTGCTCACCTCCAGGTATCGTCCTGTGGGTGGGTGGTCAACTCTGAAAACCATTCAAATTTGTTAGATTCAACTGGAAAACTATTCCTATTTGTTGATGTCAATTCTGAAAACCATTCAAATTTGCTAGTTTACTCAAAATCCATTTAAATTTGTCAAAGTCAATTCTGAAAACCATTCAAGTTTGTTAGTGTCACCTGAAATGTTTTATTTGTTTATGTAGCTTGTAACTGTATGCGTACACTTTGAAATATGTTTACATTCTTCATTATTATAAGTTGTAATTATATGCACATACCTTGAGATATGTTTTTGTTGCCCATTGTTGTAACTTGTAACAATATGCGCATACATATAAATGTGTTCATGTTGTTCATAACTGCAATTTGTAACTATTTGCACATACATAGAAGTATGTTTACATAAGCTTCAGTCCTAGACCAGTTGCAGACCAATGCTTTGGACCTGGTCTGCCCTGCCATGACCAAGTCAAACCAATCATGGAAAGAATGTAAGTATTTAAGAGTTGAATTAATATCATCAGAGAGTGGAAAGAAAGGACTCTCCTTTAATATCAAGAAAATAGTAATGGTAATATCAAAGAAAAAAGTGACACCAAAATGTGAAATGGAAATAGAAGGGAAAACTCTTAGCAAAGTGGATAATTTAAATACCCAGGGACATTTATAACATCAGATGGAAGATGCACAACAGAGATTAAGAGCATAATAGGGCAAGCAAGTATCTTATGCAATAGATCACTAATATTAAATGTAAAAATGAGAGTGCTGAAATACTATTTAGAACTTGTTTTTTTCTGTATGGCAGTGAATCTTGGAATGTAAATGAACAAATTAGGAAGAACTTGGAAGCAACAGAGATGTGGTTCCTGAGATGAATGTTGCGAATTTCAAGGACTGCCAGAGTAACTAACAACAGTTGCCTGAAAGAAGCTAATGAAACTTGGACAATATATACAACAATAAGAGATGATAGCTTACTTTGGTCATGTGATGAGAAGAAAGGTATTGGAGAACATTGTTACAACTAGAATGATCAAAGGGAATAGAGGCAAAGCAGACCAAGAGAAATGACACTGGATAGATTGAGATGGTGGCATGGAGGAATATAATCAGCAGAGATGATCCAGAACACTTAAGACATGTGGAGAGACATGAACGCCTATGCCAGCTGGCAGGGCACAAGATGATGATGATAATGCAACACAGCTACATGATGGTGTAAGATCTTCACAAGAACTTAAAATGTTGGAATAATTCCATTGCAAATGACTACTTGCGCTCTGTAGTCTAGATGGCAAACGTCCAAGGACATGTGGTGATAACAATGCTGTACAGGTGATTACCTTTTGCAGCATTGAAAGTTGCATTTTACAATCATTAATGTTACCATGGGAAAAATTTTTCTAAAATAGAAGTGTTCATAAAAATACATAAAAATATACATTTAAAGTACTTTTAACAATTGTTAAGAAAGTACACTAATGCTTCACATAAATTTTACAGGTGATCTATTCTCCTCAATGCCACTGCCTTCCCCAAACATGGAACATGGAGCAATATCAGAGTTGTAATATGTAACTTGCCAGTCTCTGTGGCCAAGGACTTACAGGCGTGATTCGTAAGCCTGCTTACCTGCATTCAAAATACAGTGCGACTGATTTGGCAGCAGACCGTGTTGCACAGGGTTTTAAAGTGAAGGTATGGGAGCCTGTCGTTCAGAGAGCAATGGCAATCTGCTGAACGTAAACTTGGCAAGACATCAACAACAGCACAAATGACAAAATATGTAACTTAGCGCCGAATGTTGGGTGGCACTCACCAAACCTGACAACCCACATTGTGCCAATGACTTCAGTGGAGGAGAGTAATTGGGAGGGTACAAGCCTCATCCTGGTGCAAGGAAATGCAACCTAAAGACTAAATGTTGTGGCAGGCCACACCAGGCTTAAGCCTTGGTTGGCAACTGTTCTAGGATCGAAGCTCCAACAACCAGATAGTTAGAGCATTGCTTTGTTGATCCAGCAACTTCTGCAGCTTGTCTTGTTCCAGACGTATTGGTGTTACCTTTCCTCTGGAGTAAACTAGGCAGACCGAGAGAAGGATCATACCGCATGGGCAACACATGGTCGCTACAATTCAGCCCAGGCTTTGTGCTATTTTTGAAACACAATGTAACAAACTATCGTCTGTCAAGACAGCAAGGTGCCAGTAATGTGTAACTATATGCATATACCTAGAAGAATGTTCATGTTGTAACTTGTATTTATATGCATATGTCTTTAAGTTTTTTTATGCTTTTCATTATTGCAATTGTAACAATATGAACATACCCAGCAGTAAGGATAAACTGGTCATTGTTGTAACTTGTAATTATACACATATGCCTAAAAGTATATTTATGTTGTTCATTGTTGTAGCTTGTAACTATATGTATATTTACAATGTTCACTATTGTAACTTGTAACTGTATACACATAGTTAGAAATATATGCACCTACCTAGCAGCAAGGACAAACTGTCCATTGTTGTCCAGACAGAAATTATTATCAAACCCAATGCCACCTGGGACCTGGGGCAGGCGATCGCCCAGACGAACTGGTGATAGGAGATCACGCTCAGTTCCTGCCACAGCCTTGATTTCACCTGTAACGAAAAATCATTATAAAGCTATTTACAGAAATCCTTAATCATAACCAGCTCTATGGTGAACAGGTTACGACGCAATTTGTAACCCTGCATACTACATCCAAAACACAGCTGGGGGAAATTTGGCAGCAGATCGCCTTGCATTGGTTTCCATACAATGGTATGAATGCTGGTTGTTCAGAAAGCAATGGCAAACTACTGAACGTAAACTTGCCCTGGACTCACAAACAGCCCAAAAAATGCTGGGGTTGACTGCTACGTAATGTAAAGGACATGCAAGTAACTTTTTTTAAAATAATAACATAATAATAAATGGTGTTCCGGGAAGGTTAACCCGGTCAACAAATGCCCGCAGAAGTCGGATGTGTTGGCCTAACGGCGCAAGAACGCAGCTCTGCTGTAAACAGGCACAACGCAGTCACATCCACACACAAAAATCCGGATGAACACAGCAGAAGAAGAAGAAATGGTGGTATGGGTTATACATATGTATGTTATGTACCATAATGATGAACAATGTGGATTTATAGAGGAAAAGGGCACAAACAATGCCGTACGCATTCTCAGGACACTATTAAAAAGATCTATAAAAGTTGCCCAAAATACAACATATCTAGGCAAACCTACTGGCCTAGAGAAACAGCAATGATAAATAAACTCTACAGATCACTGAGTGAACTAAAAAAAGACAGTGAAATTGATACAAGAGATAACATTGCAGATATAGACAAATGTCAAGCGAACGAAAGAAGTAGAAGCAGCTATAGATTTGACAACAGATCTTTACTTACATGTCACAGACTACACAAAAGCTTTTGATAATGTGAAACATGAAAAAATAATCAAACTGCTAGAACAACTAGACATTGATGGCAAAGATCGTTGAATAATAAATAACGTAAATGGGCAGCAAACAGCAACAATCCATTTAGAAACATTTCAGTGCATAAAGAAATATATCAGGCAAAGATATGTACTGTCTCCTGGTTTGTTTTCGTTATAGAGAGAGCATATAATGAAATCTATACTAAATATGCCAGGGTGGTCATAATATAAATAAGTTAAGTCAGGCTGATGGAACCATCTTGATAGCAACATTTCAGAAGAAACTACAGAAAATAATAGTCACTGCAGAAAGTGAAAAGAATTGCCTCAGCTATTTATAAATAAAAGGAAAACAGAAGTAATGGTAGTAGCAAAGAAACTTATGCTCACATGTACAATTGAAGTAATTGATGTTAATTTGGGGCAAATGCAGAAATGCAAGTGTCAAATATTATTATAAATAATGACCATCTTGTACAGCTAAACCCTGTCACTGGAGTTTGCAAAGAGAATGTGCGCAAGTTATATGGAACCAGTTTTAACGTATGTCTGGGAATCCAGGACAAATAGTAAACAAGCAAAAATATCCCTTGAGGCTTCAGAGATGTGGTTTTACATAATGTTGAAAATTCTTTGGACAGCCAAAATAAGTTATTTAAATATTTTGAAAGAGGTTAAGACAAAAAGACAACTTATCACAAATATTAGAAAGAAGCAGTTCTGATTTTTTTTTAGCCACATTATGAGAAGAGAAAAACTGAAAAATGTGACAACTGGAAAGATTTATGGAAAGAGAGACAGAGTAAGACAATTAAAGAAAATCCTTGGAAGGCTTTTATTAAGTTATGGAAAGGTGTCAGCACACAATGAATGATACATGCTGTTGGAGAAACCAAGACGTGGAAAGGCATGATCGCTGATGCCGGCTGGCATGGCACTTGAGGAAGATCCAACCACAATGAAATAAACTAAGTGTGAGCTGATCTTCAGGGACTTTCCAATTCTCTGTGTCAATTTCACACCATTATCAATTGTCATCATTTCATAGAAAGCCAGCTGTAATGAGTTTCGAAAACTCTGTCCTGTCTTCATGATGCATTCATGCAGACTTCTTCCATCCATCTCTCAATGTTGTTTACCCGGTCCGTAACATTGTCTTTCTCTTACACATTTGTCTCCACATTTCCATCCAGCACATCAGTAAACAAACAGTTGTGTTTATTTATATGGTCAAAGTATGTTCTTCTTCTTCTTTTCGTTCATCCGGAGTGTTTTTTCAGATGTGATTGCGGTGTGTCTGTTATGCGCCCTTGGGCCGAAACCGTAGGCCAACACATCGACTTTAGCGTGCTTTTTTGACCAGGTAGCATTCCTGGGAGACTCTCACTTTTGTGGTGCCGTCTACATCCATGCTGGCCAAGTTAGAACGGTCGAAGACAACGGTCATCCCTCAAAGGAAGGCAGGGACAGTCCATAGCATTTTCCACCATCCAAGGTTGCTTCCATAGTTGCAGCGCCGACACATAACGCCCTGGTTCTGGGCTAGCCGAGGGAATCGTCACGTCCTGCTCATGGCTGCTTTAAATCCTCACTTCAATATATTGGTCATTTCGTTTGCCCCGGGCCATTCCCGCACAAACCAGACAGGTTTGCAGACGTCATCCACTCAGCGAGTTTTCGGACATGTGCTTGTCGTTGCGCCCGTCAGAGCTGTTCCAGGCACGACAGACATTCGGAAAACTACCTAGTCAGAGCTGTTCCGAACAAGAGCGGCATTCGGAAACTAGGTAGTCAGAGCTGTTCCTAGCACGAGAGACATTCGGACGAGACATTTCACTCGGACGTAAATGCGTAGTGTCAATTTTTAGTTTGCCACCCGTAGGACGACACTTCCGGCTTCCGGCGGGCATTTTTTAATGAGGTTAGCCTTCCTCGGGTTTCGAGACTCTTGTTTCGGCTCCCACACAGCAAGCTTTCGCTTCGGGCTGCCACGTAATGGATTCGCAAGACAGGCGTTCCATTTCGTGTCAACGAGACAATTTTCCACCTTTGACTACACTCACTCCATGAGTGTGGTTACAGACTATCGGACGTCTGCGAGACGTGCGACCGAGGTGTTTTCCCACCTTTTTTACTCACTCACGAGGTAGGCTACATGTGCTGCCGGCTCAGCACCTTACCTCCGTGCGTCTGTGGGCGAGTAACGGTCAGGCCCTTTCATCCGGGGATACCTCATATCCCCCAGCTAAGAGCCATCGAACGAATCTGCGCCGAGCATGTAGCGTTCTCAGCACATCATCACAATTTTGATGTAGGTTTGTGTCGGCCAGGCGCTCACTTCCGAGAGTTTATGGCTTAGAGACGTTCAGCCATACACCTCGGATGGGAGCCTTAGAGGTTATGCCCGGACTGAGATTTAGGGATCGTTTGCCTGATTTTGACTGCTATCCTCAGTCTTACCTGCAGAGCAGCAGGTTGTGTCTCTCTTAGTCTGGTCCCTATCCCACGAGCCGTCCGATATGTAGTTTTCACCCATCGGCAAGCACATGGGGTCGATGGGACACTCAAGCTCCCCCACCACGGCAAGGTGGAGACACATCGGGGGAGCAAAGTATGTTAAATGTCTTATCTCAATATCAATCAGCATTGTTTTCTTCAATTCTCCAGTCTTGTTTTCCTAATATGTTGTGGTTTTATTCAGTCTTGTTTTCCTAACATGTTGTGGTTTTCTCCAGTCTTGTTTTCCTAATATGTTGTGGTATTCTTCAAAATGGTATAGAATGAGTTGAGACAAGACCGACATCACAGCACCCGGGACATTCCCATACATACTGTCCTCATCTTCAACAGCCAGCAAAGAGTCCCAATACTAATGATACCAGTAGCAGTCTGTTTATGTGTCCGTCTGACCTTTCCTTGGATTCCTGAGTGTCAGCCAGATCATCTGGTCACTCCCTGTAGACCATTCTCTCCAGGCAAGGATGATCTATCCATTCTTCCGCACTATACACGTGATCCCAAAGGGCCCTGACCACATCTGCCTTATCATACACTAATACCCCACCGAGCGGTGAAGACCCAGCCAATTTGTCCGCCTGCTTTTAAACTTGGTATTCTTGGTAACCTTGGGACTCTTTGCTGGCTGTTGAGGATGAGGATGGAGCACACATGTGAATGTCTCAAGCGCTGTGATGTCAGATCTTGACTCAGCTCAACTCAACTCATCTCACTGCCAATGAGTCTCCAACATAAAACAAGCCAGCTGACTGCACACCAACTGAAAGTATGCCAACTGAAAACACTCCAATTGAAAGCAAGCCAAATGAAAGCACACTACAAATGTTTGTTCAGTATATGTCAAGACTGGCGCAAAGGGGAGTAAGACAGAGCTGCATTCTCTCCCCATACTTGTTCAACATCCCTGTCGTTATTTGTAGGTGACAGGTTTAAACTCCGGTCAGGTAACTCCAGCTTTCAATTTTTTTTAAGTTTTCTAGTATGTCCTCTAGTATCTTCTACTTTTTTTTTTCTGTTTCTATGAGCGAAAAATATTACATGTGAATTTATTTACAACTGTTTGTTTTTATTTCATTGTGTCTGAATGGGCCAGAATGTGTTCCTTTACACTTATAATGAAATGTTCATGCAACTTATATAACCAACAAGACAAAGCAGCTGCTGAACTGTTAAAGCATGTTATTTCAACTCACCTGTAGGAATGGAATACTGATCCAGTGGCAGAAAACTATTAGCATGTATAGTGACCAAATGATCGTTAATATGACCGGCACCCTGAAAAGAAACAAATTATAATACAGTAAAAACTGTCTCATTCCAGATACCGCTGTTAGATTGGTTAACAGTTAGGCCTTCACATATTCTACATCACAGCATAATGAGGCGGGTTACTATTTTCCATCCTCAATAAAATTCTGAAAGCCTGCACACCACAAATTGTCTACATCACGGCACATTTTGTAAACCAGTCATGTGATTGATCTGAACAATGCGTTTCATGTGTTGTTTAACACACAAAATGGTCGCATGTTAAAGCTGGCAGAGGTGATTGCCATTCATTTACAAAAGTCAACTTTGTGCAAATAAAAAGATAGTCAGTTTAAAATTACCGTGGCAGACAATTCAAATTACTATGTGAATATGTGTGTTGTAAATTTCAGCTTGAAGGATTTATCTTATTGTATTAGTTTATCTTGTAAGCTTTCTGTAGCATGCACCTGACGAGATGTAGCAAAATATGCCAGGCAATAAATCTATTGTTTATGTCTTCGTTATTCAAATTCATTACAGGAAAACATTGTTTTGAAATTGTGACAATTATCCCGTACCAGTTTTCTAAGGCTGGGTCAACCCCAGAGCTGAACTTATCATCATCATGTGCCATGCCAGTAAGCGTGGGCGGACTTGTTTTGCCATCTCACTCGATCACCAGAATCGTGGATCAGCTCAATGTTCTTGTCTCGGCCATACAACGTGGCCAAGTCATCCAGGTATTTACTTCTCTGTCCTCCCCTTGTTCTCTTCCCCTTGATCTTGTCAGTTGTCACCAAGTTCTCCAATTTATTTATTTCATAATGTGACCAAAACACTGTGACTGTTTACATCTAATTTCTCTAATCACTTTACGGTTTTCATTTGTTTCTTGTATGACTTGCTCATTGGTTTTTCTGTCTGTCCATGGTATTCTTTTCAATCTCCTCAGAAACCACATTTACACAGCCATCAGATGTTTTTCAGCTTATCTGCTCATTGTCCACAATTCACATCCATACAAAAGCACAGGTTTTATGTAGCACCTCAACACACTTTTTCTCATTGCAAATACCACCTTTTTATTGGTCAGTATGTTTTTTATCTTGCAAAAGGCTTCTTTCACCATGACGATTCTTGTTCTAATCTATTCAAGGCATCTCCCATCAGATGTTATGACAGTTCTGAGATAATTTTACCGATTCACTTATTTAAGAATATTCCCATTTACTTGTATATTACATTGTGTATTTCCTTCTACATTGGGACGACCATAATCTGTGTTTTCTTACAATTTAATTCTAACTCAAGTTGTTCACTGTGTGCAACAATCGCATCTACTAAATTGATAGAGCTGAACTGGTCAGACCGGGAAGGTTAACCCGGTCAACAAATGCCCGCAGAAGTCGGATGTGTCGGCCTAACGGCGCAAGAACGCAGCTCTGCTGTAAACAGGCACAACGCAATCACATCCGGAAAAAAAAACTCCGGATGAACGAAGAAGAAGAAGAAGAAGAACTGGTCAGAGAGAAAAGAATCCCGTCCCTGTTGGGGATTAAACTCGGACCACTGTCTTGGTAAGCAAACACACTAACCATTATGCTAGGGTTAATGATCTGTTTAATTGCACACAGGTATCTCCGTAAGTGTTTCAGTGTCCTCCCACACATCACACCAGGAGAATCTCAACACACTGCACTAGCTCTGTAGCAATGGTGAGGAACCTACTGTATGTATGCCAAAATCACATGTGCCATTAATATATTCATTTTTTCTGGTTAGGTTTTCTCATTTTGAAATGTACCCTGGGCAGCGGCCTATTTGGCTTGCTCTTTTTGATTTTCATTTGCTGAATTCTTCTTCTTCTACTTCTTTTTTTTTTTGCCTTCGCTCACTTTGGATTCAAGTATAGTTCATACATGTGCTACTTCTTCTAGTGCACTGGACCGATTTTTGCATGTGGATTAGCTTCCCGTATTACCAGTGTCCCTCACCATCAGACAAACCCATTCTGACTTCTGAGATACTTGTAATTTACATTCCCAATTCAAGGACGAGAAGTCAACATTTTAGTCCAACTGACCGGTGTAGGGGTTGAACTCGCTACATCAGCATCAACACACAGGAAGTTTAAGAGCAAGTGTTCTTTATCCCTTCAGCCATGCTGACCTCCTCCTTCTTCCTCTTCTTCTGTCAATTTCAGACACCAATATCAGTAAGTCCAAAGAAAGCAGCAGTCAAACTCCATAAAGTTTGTCCTCACCTGGAGCAGGTGTAGGCCAAATCAGTTTTTTCTGTTCTGCATTCACTCCTGCAACATATGTTTAGCTGTCATTTTACCAGTTACCAAGTTACATCCATCAGTATCTCATATATTTAGTTTAATAAACAAATGGTATTTCAGCCTGTGATGTCTTGTGTGGAGTCGGAAGGTGATCTTTAACTTGTGCAGCGTGCACATAGACTTTTCCACCCTTATCAAAGAAGACTAGATATTTGATTCACTACCCTAAGACCAGTGGGGCTTATATCTTACTTTTCTTATTTTATAAAACAATCCATATGGTCACCTTACATCTTAGTTGTTTTATAAGGTAATGCAGTATTACAAGTAGAATCTACACAGGATGTTGTAGTTATCACAAAGCTTCCGTGTTTTCTACTGCTAGAAATGTATGGCCATTCTTAGGAAGGCACTATATTTTGTACAGTAAAGCCATCTGTAGAATGAGCTGATGACTATTGGAGGCAGCTGTAGCGTATCATATACAAATGCAGCTTCATTAGCAGAAACTGTACAGGCTGATTTTGTAGTTTTCTTCTTCTTCTTCTGCTGCATTCACCCAGAGTGTTTTTTCAGATGTAATTGCATTGTGCCAAGTTTATTTGCGCCTTTAGGTCGATACATCCGACTTCTGTGGGTGATTCTTGACCGGGTTACTCTTTCTGGGTGCTTTGAAGGACTCTCACTCAGACGTTTTTGCGTTGTGCCAAGTTTGTTTGCGCCCTTAGGCCAACACATCCGACTTCTGCGGGTGTTTGTTGACCGAGTTAGCCTTCCCGGGTTGTAGGTGTCTAAAAGCTTCAGAGTTGCCTTCTCTTGGAAGCCTGCAGCCATTTATTCTAAAGTGACAGTTTGCTCATCTGTAGAATGAGTTGGCAACTGCTAGAGTCAACATTAAATAGTTTTCCCTTTTGTTTGAAACGAAGGTAACTGATTGTTTCATGTGAGTAACAGCGTCTTAATTGGAACCCATACTGCAGGAATAATACACTTTAAATCTCAACTGACTCTGGCATGTCATGTTCAGATCTGGGCAATGAAGTTTTGATTTTTTTTTTAATACTCATTATATCAGTTGTGGATTTTCAAATGAACATCTCATCATCATAAGTCAGTTCATACACTAGTCGTCTGACCTTGTCACTCCACTGTTCCATTCTCAAATATTCTATTTGGCTCTACATTAAGTAGAACCCCAGGTCCAAGTATTTCTGTGTGATGTAGCTGTTTCTTGATCATTCTTTTTTTTTATTTTCCCTGGATTTTGCAATCCAGTATTTTCAATTGCAGACATTCATATCTCATGTTGTGAGCAAGCCAAAACAGCTTACAGTTTGAAAATTTGTCAACATTGGCCCTAAAAAAATTATTAAAGAATATTTAGATTAGTTTACATCATCTACTTACATGGCCAGCCAGGTTGAAGTATGCATGGTTAGTAAAGTTGATTGGGGTTTTCTTTGTGGTTGTGGCTGTGTAATCAAGGGTCAAGGAGTCATTGTCATCCAGTGAGTAAGCCACAGTGAGGGTCAGCTCACCTGGGAAGTTTTCTTCTCCATCAGCACTCACATACGTCAAGACCAGCTTGTTGTCCTTCACCGTCGACTGCCAGAGTTTCTGAGTACAGGACAGTTTGCACATAATAAACTAGTAATGAACATTAATCTTCCTCTTATTTTTTTTTTTTTGCATTTGCTCGCTTTGAACGCAAGCATAGTCCATACATGAGCTACTACGTCTAGCGCACTTGACTGATTTCTGCGTGTGGATTAGCTTTCTCTATTACCAGTGTTTCTCACCATCTCAGGTGAACCCACTACATCCCCAAGTCAAGAACGGGAAATCAACATTTTAGTCCAACTGACCGGTGTAGAAGTTGAACCTGCTACTTCAGCACCATCCTCTTCTTCTTCTGTGTTCATCCGGAGAGATTTTTCGGACATGACTGCGTTGTGCCTGTCTACAGCAGAGCTGCGTTCTTGCGCCGTTAGGCCGACACATCCGACTTCTGCGGGCACCTCGGCATCAGCACAATGAATGTTTAAGAAAGAGCGCTCTTATCCATTCAGTCATGCTGACCTGTTCTTCTTTTCTTCATCTTCTTCCTTTAGGACTCCAAGTGGAGCATAGGCCCACAACCATGTATCACCAGCCCTGTGTAGGCCAGTTTATAATTGACTGGATGGTATGGCTGATTTTTGTCTATGGTGTGAAATAGCCAGTGTCATTCCAACTATCTTTAGTTGCCTATAGCAACTTGTACAGGAGGTCTACAAGAGTTACTATACTTTACATCCCCTTTAGGACCCTGTTAACAAATGGGCGAAGAACTTTAGTACAGAATGATCAAATAAGACCCTGTTAACACACAAGTGAAGAACTTTAGTAAGAATGATCAAATAAGACCCTGTTAACACACAAGTGAAGAACTTTAGTAAGAATGATCAAATAAGACCCTGTTAACACACAAATGAAAAACTTTAGTACAGAATGATCAAATAAGAACCTTTTAACACATGGGCAAAGAACATTACTACAGAATGACCAAATAAGACCCTGTTACACACAGGTGAAGAACTTTAGTACAGAATGATAAAATGAGACCCTGTTAACACACGGGCAATGAACATTAGTACAGTATGTTCAAATAAGACCCTGTTAACAAACGGGCAAAGAACAGTAGTACAGAATGGTAAAACCCTGTTAACACACAGGTGAAGAAAGTTAGTACAGAATAATAAAGTAAAACTACTTCTTCATCACCATAGGGTTCTAGAATGAGCTCCAGTACATGTTTCATCCATGCTGGTGTACGCTCTTTCATTTATACTGTTTATCCAAGCTTTGGTGTACACTTTCATTTATACTGTTCATCCAACTTTTGGTGTACGCACTTTCATGTATACTATTTATCTGTAAATTATTTGGTACTGGATATATGGTTAAAAAAGTGTGAGACACATTGGTTATATGGGTTTTTAAAAAAAAGTGTGAGGGGTATTGTATTGGGTATATGGGGGAAAAAAAAGTGTGAGGGGTATTTGGTGTATGGTTAAAAAAAGTGTGAGGGGTATTGGGTGCATGGTTAAAACAAGTGAAGCATTGGGAGTATTGGGTATGTGGAGAGCCACAGTAGCATACTTGGTAGGCGCTTGCCTGCCAAACCCGCTGGTTGCGGGCCCGAATTCAATTTTTTTTTTTACTAAGCTAGGTCCCAGGCCGTGCCAGCTCAAAATGGGTACCAGGAAATATCATGAAAAGTCAAGCCTGCCGGCGGGATATTGACCACATGACCCACTGAGTGCTGATTGGTCGATACAAATATGGCGCTAGCAACATATGTCAAATGCACATTGGAGGAGGGGGAGGGGGGGGATTTCCTGTTACTGACTCTACCATGGATAACTAAAGCACTACAAGAACAATCAGAATACATGCACTAACGTCTGCTGAGAAAGAATGAGCACCTGGGGGGGGGGGGGGGGGGGGGGGGGGGCCTGCCTCATGTGCAGTGATGTTGGTTCACAGTAACAGTAATGTCGGTTCACAGTAACAGTGATGTCGGTTCACAGTAATAGTAATGTCTGTTCACAGTAATGATGTGAAACCTAATAGGGAAAAACACACAATTCTCAAAAGGTAAATCTCAAATATACCCTGTCAAAGCCAACTTTTCCTCCATGTAAGCAATTTGGTCCATTGTTGGCATACAAGTTGTATGTATGACCATCCAACGTGAACTGTGCTCCAGCAATCCTGTTAGCAACCCTGCCAATCAAGGCTCCAAAGTGAGGCTGGTTAACTTCGTACTCTAATCAACAAAATAAACATAACAAATAATTACTCTAAAATTAAAGGATATTGTACTGTAAAGTTAACAGTTAGTTGCATATCCTTTATAGGACGTCGCAGTCAATTTCAGCATGTTTTATGCTGTTTGTGTCTCTTGGCAAGTTTACGTTCAGTAGTTTGCCATTGTTTACTGAACAACCGGCACCCATACCAATTCGTAAAAAAACCAACGCAAGACAGTCTGCTGCCAAATCGCCCGCAGCAGTGTTTCGAGCGCTTTATGCGGCATTCTGAAATTAGTCTGTAACCCCTTCGCCACGGAGCCGGCATATTGTACTCTACCCAACAAAAATAAGAAACATTAACAAATTATATATATATAAAATGCAATGTATGTCCGGACATTATTGATGCGTTCGCGAATGGTCCATCCGATTGAGATTAAATTTTCTACATGTTTTCTTCTCATTCCCGTGCAGCAAACTGTCATAGTCTGTTAGTGTACAAACAGTTATTTACTTAATAAAATTTAATATTTTAATTTACATTATAATTTATGTATAACGAGGGGACTTAACTTAAGAAAAGTTATATCAAGGGACATCGGGTCATCTTGCTAACTGACATTATTTTATGGAATCATGTCATAGCTTGATCCAACAATGAAAAGTGTTCTCAGACAGACCTTACCCGGGAAGGTTAACCCGGTTAACAAATGCCCGCAGAAGTCGGACGTGTCGGCCTGACGGCGCAAGAACGCAGCTCTGCTGTAAACAGGCACAACGCAGTCACATCCGGGGAAAAAAATCCGGATGAACGCAGAAGAAGAAGATATCAAGGGACATAACGTTTAATAGCATTGCTATATATTTTATATATAACTGTTGCATTGTTATCAAAGCTTTATAAACTGTCTACAGTTATTTACAGGCATATGCGTTATAATATATAATGATAAAATCTTTAAGGCACTTTTAAAGTTTTCATAAAAATAATGCATCTATTTTAAATACGTGAAAATTTTCTAACTCATCTTTTTATTTCTCTTCGACATCTATACATTCATCCCAGCATTTATTTGGTTTCCGTGATATCTTGGTAAGTTTACGTTCCGTAGTTTCAGATTGCCCTATTTAGTTATTGAGATGAGGATTGTTCTCTTCCAATCTGTTCGCCATATTTCCGGGAATGGGAACGGGAGCTTATCTGGGCGAAGCCGGGCCAGGTCATCTTTTTTTGGGAACGGGAGCAGGGGCCGAATATGAATTAAATGAGACGCTTCCCGCCAGGAGCTGGGCGAAGCCGGGCCGGGTCGTCTTTTGTAGGAACGGGAATGGGAGCAGAGGCTGAATATGAATTAAATTAGATGCTCCCCGCCAGGGGCTGGGCGAAGCCGGGCCGGGTCCGATGGATGGATGGATGGATAGATAGATAGACAGCCGGGCCAGGTCATCAGACAGACAGACAGAGAGGCAGGCAGGCAGGCAGGCAGGCAGGCAGGCAGGCAGGCAGGCAGGCAGGCAGGCAGGCAGGCAGGCAGACAGACAGACAGACAGATAGATAGTTAGATAGATAGATCCCCGCCAGGAACTGGGCGAAGCCGGGCCGGGTCAGCTAATTATTCTCTAATCAACAAAGAGAATGTAAAGAATAAGTACACAAAACTTAAAGAAACACACAGTACTCTAATCAACAAACTATGAGTAATTACTTTCAAATTAAAAGAACATATCCTATTCTAATCAACAAAATAAGAGAATCTAAATAGTTACTGAAGACTTAAAGGTATGATATAATATAGTAATAAGGTATAACATATAATAAGGTATATTATAATATAATATAATATAATATAATATAATATAATATAATATAATATAATATAATATAATAAATGTAATTAATGTAATGTAATATGCGTGAAAGAACACATCATACTCTTCTTCTTCTTCAGCGTTCCGAGCCATTGAGGTTCTTTGCTGCAAATACAATCTGTCTCCATTCGTCTCTCTGGTGGACCTTCTCTTGCCAGTCGTTGATTCCAAGTGCTTGTAGGTCTGTACATGTATTATCTCTCCACCGCCTTCTTGGTCTACCTCGGGGTCTACGGTCATTTATTTCCTGAGTGTAAGCGAGTTTTGTTTCCCTATTATCTTCCATTCTTGCTATATGCCCCAGCCATTGTAGTCTATTAGCCTTCATGATACCAGTGATTAGCGGGGACTTAAACAGATCATAAATGTCTTTGTTACTTCTTCTTTTCCACTCTCCACTTTGTGTATCCCTAATGGGTCCAAAGATGCGTCTTAAAATTTTGTTCTCAAAGGTTTGTAACAAGGCTTCGTCTCCTTTCGTTGTACTCCAGGTTTCAGAGCCATACAGCACAACTGGTCTGATCAGTGTTTTGTATATTGTGATTTTGGTGTTACGAGATAGCGCCTTTGATTTTAGTAGATGTTGTAGTGCATAGTATATCTTATTTCCAGAGTTGATTCTAGTTTGTATTTCTTCCCTTATGATGTTGGAGCAGTTGAAGATCGTACCCAGGTATTTGTATGTTTCCGTTCTTTTAATGGTCATATTATCTATTTGTATGTGGCCAGAGTTTCTAGCCATTCCGTCTCTTGAAATTACCATATATTCTGTCTTATCTTGGTTGATAACCAGCCCCATCTGTTGGGCTTTTTCCTTTAAGTGAGTCAATATTTCCAATGTCTTTTGTTCACTTTGCCCTATAATATCTATATCATCTGCATAACCAAGCAGCTTGGATGTTCCTCCAATATCACATTCCTCCTTTACCTTCCTTACAACTTTCTCTAGAGCCAGATTGAAGAGTAGCGGCGATAGTGCATCACCCTGTTTCAAGCCAGATGTTATTTGGAAGGGGTCTGATTTCCTGCCTTTATATGTTACTATATTATAAGTATCTTCCATGCATAGTCTGGTCATGTTGATTAACTTCCTTGGTATTCCAAATTCCTGCATAGCATTCCATAGACTATTCCTATGGACACTATAAATATCATACATCATACTCTAATCAACAAAATATTATTGATTACTCTTAAATTTCAAAAACACATCCAATTCTAATCAACAAAATAAGAGAATCTACATAAAAATTACTCAAAATTTAAAGAAACACATCATCCTCTTATTAAAAAAATGAAACAAAAAAAACATTAAGAATCAACAAAATGTACAAATATACGGATTCATAACACCCCGGGAAGGTTAACCCGGTCAACAAATGCCCGCAGAAGTCGGATGTGTCGGCCTAACGGCGCAAGCACGCAGCTCTGCTGTAAACAGGCACAACGCAATCACGTCCGGAAAAAAACTCCGGATGAACGCAGAAGAAGAAAAAGAACGCAGAAGAAGAAGAAGGAGAAGAAGAAGAAGGAGAAGCAGAAGAAGAAGAAGAAGAAGAAGAAGAAGAAGAAGAAGAAGAAGAAGAAGAAGAAGAAGAAGATTCATAACAAAAATATATGTGTTCTATCAAATTCCTTCCCCAAGACTCCATCTTGGCAGGCGTGCTAGCAAAGTTGATATGGAGATGCACAGATAATGTTATGACCATGATATGACATCTGCGCTCATCGCCTGCTAAGTAAAGGAAAGATTTGCCACCTATTCCTTCGTGCATTCAGCTCTAAAAAATGTTTTGGCCTTACCACATCATAGACACATGGCAGGAAACTGTTTGAGACATTCTTTTGTGTGACTCAGTCTTGATGTAATATTGTACTAAGCCAATACAATGTTCTTTCTTGTATAATTTCAAATAGTTGTACATTCTCTCTAATGTCTTTAAAAAATTTGTTCATTTGATCTCTTTCCTGTTCAGCTTATTCACTGCACCTTGTGATAACATCAAATCTCAAAAGTGTCATCTTTTCATCAGGTTTGATCAGTCCATGTTTCAGAGCTGACTGTCCACCATCAGTATTGTGATTTGCTGTGATTCCTCTTGCCATTCTCTCCAATGAGAGATCTTGCTATGGGCCAGATATTCGTATGCTTCTTCTACCCTTTATGGATGTAATGGAGCATAGACTCTCCACTAACTGTAGCTATCCCATCCATTCTTTGCTGTGTCTTTCAGCTTCCTTCATGTCCTCCCTGTATTATTCATCTCTGCCTCTAAATCTCTTCTCCGTGTAGTTTAGGCAGCCCATGTGGCCATGAAGCGCATGCACTTGAACTTCTGGTGTGCTGATGGTAGGGTAGGAGAATCGTTTCCTACACCTGTCAATTGGACTGCAACGTTGACTTCTAATTCAGAAAGTAATGGCAAACTACTGAATGTAAACTTGCCTATAAAATCTACCTGGGGTTGGGGTTGATCATAACATCTGGCAAAGAAATGCAACTTTTACATGTGTTTTAGGTTGCTCTTTATTTCGTTGGCCTTGTGGATTATGGACCAGATATGCATAATGATTATTCATATCCACGTTCAATATTTAAGCTGTTTGATATTATTTAAATGAATTGAGTTAATAACTGAAATCACATTACTAAAGACATTTCCATACGAGCTCCAGTCCCAACTTCAACAGCCAGCAAAGAGTTCCAATAGTAATCATACCTGTTATTTCAATGTTAAAGTTAAAAGAATTTTTAATACCTGCGAAAGTGTCAAATCCCAAGTTGATATCATTAAGCTTCCCTTCCTTGTCAGGGACATGGATTTCTGTGATGACACCTCCAAAGTCAATTATCTTTACAACAATGCCATTGACATTTGTGAAGGTGTATCTGTTTAAGGAATGTATGAGACTTGTGTGAGTATTCATATAATCGGAGCTATTTTTCACAGCTCATCATTTAGGTTCTTAATTTATCGGGGGTGGGGGGGGGGGGGGGGAGTCATAGTGGTACAACAGTCGCCTTTAACTCGAGAAGACCAGGTAGGAATCAAGTTGTGACCTCTGAAGTCGGAGAGGGTTCGCCTGATGGTGAGGGACACTAGTAATAGGGAAAGCTAATCCACTCACAAAAATCAGTCTAGTGCACTAGGAGTAGTAGCACATGTATGGACTATGCTTGGGTTCAAAGCGAGCGAACGAAAAATTAAAATAAAAAGCAAGCTCTGGATTTTTACAAAATACGAAACTTGAGGATGTTATACTCCCAGCACCCTCTTCCCTGATCTTGGGGTCATGTGTCAGATGCTTAATCTCAGAAAATGACCCCCCCCCCCCCCTCCCCCTCCCAAAAAAAAAAATAAAAGCAAGGACTAGCTTGCAAGTTGCACGTTTTAAACATTCTTTGCTTGTTGGAAATCGTAAAGAGAAGGCAGAATAGACTACTGTTCAGGCTAAAATTTCTATATTATAACATCCACCAACAAAATGAATGTATATAACTTGTAGGGTTCTGATACACACACATGTGGATCTTTACCAGTGCCACAGAGTTCTGCAATGCCTTTGGTTGTTCCTTGTGTGATCGACGGGGGGAGGGAGAAAGAGGTGAGAGTTGGTGAAGGAAGACAATGAAGGTGACCCTTTATACTTTATTTACAGACCAATGAAAACCAAAACCAATTAATTAGCATTTGCATTCAATATTTTGAATCTATATGTTTTCGTTCATTACCCCAAGTCTATGTCTTTACAGAATACACGCTGCGAAAACGTGATAATGGTTTAATTAAAATTTCATTTCTAATGACCCACGGGGCAAAGCCCTCGCCTTCGCCCTCGGTGTTCTGGATCAATTTGTGTTGATAAATTAATTGAACAATTTAAATTAAATTGTTTGTTAGTCTAAAATATGTTGGTAAAATTAAAAAGATGACAGACAAGAATCACCTAGTAACTTTATGTCCATCGCTGGTTACACCAAAGTCGTCACTTGTTATGATTGTTTGTGAAGTCATTCTGCGTCAGTGTATTTTATTTCAGCACATAGAAAATAAACGACTGTCCCGTGAACCTGCCGGCGAGTTCAAAGTTTCATGCTACGTGTAACTCTTCGGTGGGTAAAGATACTTTCTTGTCTCGTCGACGCCCCCTTTGCTTGACTGTTTCACACAACTTCGGCACACGAGAGCAGCGCTAGATCATAAAGGGAGAGAGAGAGAGAATCAGCCAGGGGGTCTCAACTTCTGTTTTTGCTTTTTTTCTGTGACCTCGCCGGCTCCCTGGCCTAGAAGTTAGCGACTTTCTCCGTAATCCCGTTTATCCACGTGAGCAAACGCGGCTGCGCGAGAATCAATAGCGGTTCTCGCCGCGTCTGTTACTTACGGGATATGTGAGCCGGTCGCTCAGAAAGCAATGGCAAACTTCTGGGCGTAATCTTGCCAAGAAATCAATAACAGCGGTAAAATGCTGGTGTTGACAGCAATGTCCTGTAATAGGATATGCGGGAAAAAAAAAGAAACAAAAGAAAGAAACCTGTGACCTCAAACGCAGTCCATACACTTGCTCCATCCATCTATTACGTGCATACCGATAAGCGTGGGCGGTCATGTTCTGCCATCTCACTCGATCACCAGAGTCGTGGATCAGCTCCGTGTTTCTGTCTCGACCATGCCATGTGGTCAAGCCATCCAGGTATTTAATTCTTTGTCTTCACCTTGGTCTCTTCCCTTTGATCTTGCCAGTTGTCACCAAGTTCTCCAATTCATTTCTTCTCATAACATGCCCAAAAAGTTTTGACTGTCTGCGTCTAATGTCTCTAATCAGTTTACGATCTTCATTTGTTTCTTGAAGGACTTGTTCATTGGTTTTTCTGTCTGTCCATGGTATTCTTTGCATTTTCCTCAGAAACCACATTTCCACAGCCATCAGATGTTTTTCAGCTTGTCTGCTCATTGTCCACGCCTCACATCCATATAAAAGTACAGGTTCTACGTAGCACTTCAACACTCTTTTTCTCGTTTCAGTTGATATCTTTTTATTGGTCAGTATGTTTTTCATCTTGCAAAAGGCTACCTTCGCCATGGCAATTCTTGTTCTAATCTCTTCAAGGCATCTCCCATTAGATGTTATGATTGTCCCGAGATAGTTGAACAGATTCACTTGTTGAAGAATATTCCCATTTACTTGTATATTACATTGTGTTATCTCTTCCTTCCTAGTGACGACCATAATCTGTCTTCTTACAATTCAATTCTAACCCCAGTTGTTCATTGTGTACAACAACCGCATCTACTAAATTGTGCAGGTCTTGTTCATTGTCTGCAATCAAGACTGTATCATCTGCATATCTAATGTTATTGATGCATCGTCCCCCAATGTTGATTCCTTCCATATCTTCAATATTTCTGAAAATACTTTCACTGTACAGGGAAACCAGATCTGGAGACAATACACATCCCTGTCTCACACCTCTCTTGACTTGCTACACCTGCTACTACTACTTTTAGTACGCTGGACTGATTTTTGGGTTGATGTTTTTTTGTTGATTAGCATTCCCTATTACCAGTGTCCCTGGCCATCAAGCGAACCCAACCGACTTCTGGGGTACTTGTAATTGACGTCCCAAGTCAATAACGAGAAGTCAACATTTTAGTCCAACTGACCGATGTATGGGTTGAACCCGCTCCCACGGAATCAGAACACCAGAAGTTTAAGAGCAAGCACTCTATCCATTCGGCCATGCTGACCTCGTTCTTGCTTATGATTTTGTTCTCGCCTCTTAACATCTTTCCACATTGACAAGTGTCAGAGCCTAACATGGTATAGCTGTGCAGCAACATCGTTGCGACACCCGGCTGACAAGATTGTTACCTGACACGCGACCAGCGGTCAGGCTGACGACAGACGCACGCAGGACACGTGACACCACTAGAGGCAGTGGGCAGTTGGCGTGCTAAGGTCAGACCGAGCTGGGACTGGAGACCGGACGGACATGTGCGATGAGAGCAAGGCGTTTGTATGAATCTCCGTGATTGAGAGCCGAACGACTGATATCTTGAGCGTCAGACCTATGAGCTGTATTGTGGTTGTGAGCGTCGTGAGTTATATATTGTAGATTGCTGTAATTATCGTTCTGTATTTAATGTGGCAATAAATCCATAGAACTTGTGTTACTGTGTCTTACGTCGAATCACGTTATACTTGTACTGTCTCACACGTGTTAGCCAACGAGCCAATTATAAGACCCTGACATGTGTGGACGTGGGTTGCTCGTCCTTGTTTAAGAACCTAATATATGTAGACGTGTGTTGCTCGTCTTTCGTATTTAAAACTATAATTCTTGAACTTGTGAAATTTGTCAAGGTTATAGCTATGTAAATGTGATCGTGAAAGTCTCAGTATAATCCATTATTACATTGTTTGAATATGTGTAAAACCATTAATAAATGTGCAGTACATATTGTTTGATCCTGTAAACGTGTAAAACATTTGTGATTTGTGAAACTTGTCACCGTTTGACCCTGTCGACATTGTTATTTTGTCGCCATTTTGACCTTGTCGCCATCTTGTAAACTTGATGTCTATGTCCTTACTGAATGTCATCTTGATGTAAGTGATGTGTCATCAATGTTATTGAGTGTTCAAATACAGATAGATTGTCTTTGTGCATTGAGTTTGTGGAACGCAAAGAGTTTTGGAAAGAGTGTAACTTCTGTTGAAACTGTTGACGACAAATTTACGACATACAATTACACTCGACGCCATCCAAACCTAGTCAACACTTAGTGACTTGCAGGCACACACCAACAAATAAACGCTAACTTATTTTCTTCCAAAAATAAAGCAGGTTTTTCCGTACCATCCATAACCTTGCCGTAGAGGTCATTAGTGGTTCCGAAGTAACGACCCTACAGTTTTCTAGCCCGAGTGTCCAACCATTCTTCACCGTATCCAGGGCACTTGAGTATATTTTTCTATACTTTAACTTTACGTATGCAATAGTAGGCACGCATCGTATAGTAAAATAAATTGTAAATTGTTTATTACTAACCAGTTAAAACATATTTTGCGTGGTTGAATTTCATTAACGTATTTTCCCCATCATGTCGTCACTATTTGATTTCATCGATATGGGTATTAAATTACATCTAACAGGTGATGAATTAACAAAATGGAGCGAAGACAAATACGCTGAATACCTGCTGGTACAGGAGAAAAATAATGAACGCGAAGAAAGAGCAGCGGAGAGAGCTCTAAAACAAGCAGAGATTGAAACAGCATTAAAGCAAGCCGAAGTAGAAATGGCTGCAAAGACAAAGCAAGCTGAGATAGATAGTGAACTTAAGAAAGCAGAAATAGCAGCTCAGAGTAAGAAAGAAGAACTAGAGTTACAGTTGAAAATGAAACAACTTGACACTGAGACTGCGATGAATAAAGAATCAAAGAAATCTGAAAGACTGGAAAAAGAAAACCAGTATAAGAAGTATCAAGGTATCGTACGTAACTATACCTCGGGTGACTGCATAGCAGCCTTTACTCAAAATTTTGAGACTTTAATGGAACATTACCAAGTTCCACTTTCTGAATGGAATATTCTTTATATGAGGAGTCTATCTGGGGAACCTCTTAAAGTCATTGAAACCATCCCCAAAGACCTAAGGAAAGAGTACCATTATATTAAATCTAAGATAATGGCACATTTCATGTTAGACGAGGCAGGTTACAGAGAACAATTCAGTAAATTGAGTCCAAAATCAACTCAAACGTTCTCTGACTACCTCTGTTTAGTCCGAGATGTTTTCAGCAAATGGACTTCAGCAGCCAAAATTAATAAAAGTTATGATAGATTAGAAGATCTCATCATTCGAGATAAAATCATTTCTTCTATCCCATCATCGTTTTCTAAGTTCTTACAGGAGAATGAATGCACAAGTGTGGAAGAAATTGAAAAACGTGGGTCGGCCTATTACACGGCCAACAAACAATGCTTTGCCACTGAAGCTACTGACAGTAACTGGGTAGCAGCAGCCAACTATGAGAAAAACTATAGTAGGCAAAAACCAAACAGGCCTACCTCTGAAAAATTTAGACAGTGCAGATTTTGTAAATTTTCTCACCATTTGAACGAGATGTGCGATCAAAACCCAGGATACCAGACATACTTGCAAAATATAGTAAACAGTCAAGACAGAGAACGTAAATTGTTCAAAAATAAACGTAAATGTTTTCTCTGCAAGGCTTTCGGGCACCATCGCATGGATTGTAGAGGCAGGCATATGACCAACAAAGCCAATGCCGCCTTGTTCGATAGCTCAGCGTCAGAAGACGAAAATCCAGAGAAACATCCTGTGAATGCAGCACAGGCTTGTGATGTATTTAATGCTAACAAATGCACTGTCTGTAACACCTTCTATGAAGATGGTATCTTAACATGCGGGCACGCCATCCCTATTGCCAGTGAGGAAGCTAACTTGGTAATAGACTCAAAAGGCAGATTAGACATCCATCACGGGTATGTTAATGGCAAGTTTGCTACAGTACTTCGCGACACCGGAAGTACACTTATTGGCCTGAAAACAACATTCATAACGCCTACAGACTATACAGGCAGACACATCACATGTAGAACATTTTCAGGCAATATTGAAAAATATCCATTAGCATGGGCATACATTGAAACACCATTCCTCACCGGGAAAGTAAAGGTCGCGGCACTTACAAACCCAGTGTGCGATATAATCATAGGAAATTTACCTGAGGTGAATGACAAACCTCATAATCATGACATAACATCACTATGTATTGATGATAACACATCACCACCAAATGTCATCACTGAAAATGTCATATCACCTATTGAATGTATGTTAGCTAATGCAGCACTAAGTTCTCATCACATCATTGACGATATCATTCCATCATCATCTGATGTCATTGAGTGTGTGAACGCAGTAACAAGAGCTACTGCTAGAGTGCAAGATGAAAGTAACCAAACTGAGGCTATACAAATGCTTAGCCCAGAATTACCACCTAGTGACTCTATGAAGGAAACATTCATAACAGCTCAAAAAGCTGATCCTTCACTGTCAAAGTACTTTGACCTGATCGGCAAAAAGGCAAGAGTAACCAAAAATGCGAAATGGCATTTTGCTTTACACAATGATATACTCACCAGGTACTACACCAGAGGTGACATTACAACAAAGCAAACTGTTTTGCCAACTACTTATCGCAAGCAAGCTTTACATCTTGCTCACGATATACCTTTTGCAGGTCATATGGCATATGTTAAAACCAGGTCAAGACTTTTGACACAGTTTCATTGGCCAAAATTTTGCAATGACATAAGAACATATTGCAGAAGTTGTGATACATGCCAGAAACTAGTAAAAAAAGGTAAACACCCACAGGCAAAGTTACAAGTCACTGACTTAGCCAGTCGACCCTTTGAAAAATTATCAGTTGACATTGTGGGCCCTCTTAGTCATACAACTACTAGAGGGAATAAATATATTCTAACTTTTGTTGATCAATGTAGTAGATGGCCAGAAGCGATCCCGCTAAAGAACATTACTGCCAACGACATCATGGAAGTGTTCTTCCATATTTTCTCCCGAATTGGATTTCCAGATACTATCCATTCTGATAGAGGCACTCAGTTTATTGCCGCATCCACCCAAGCTTTCACTAAAATGTTAGGAGTGAAGCAAGTTTTCAATACCCCCTATCATCCTCACTCTAGCGGGATTATAGAAAAGCTTAATGGGGACCTGAAGCACATGCTTGCCAAAGTAACTCAAGATCACCCCAACAACTGGGATGTATACTTACCAGCTGTCCTTTTTGCTTATCGCGAGGTACCACATTCTAGTACCGGTTTCTCTCCTTTTGAACTAATCTATGGTGCCAAACCACGAGGCCCATTAACAATTTATCACCAAATGTTAACTAATTCTACTCCAATACTGAAACCCATATCATCATTTGTGTATGTAACATCATTGCGTGAAAGGATTATTAAATCATGTGAAATTGCTAAAAATGCACTTAAACTATCTGGTGCTACTTACAGACAGTACGCAGACAAAGGTAACAGGACTATAACATTGACACCCGGACAGGACGTTCTACTACTACTACCTAGTGACAGAGAGCTACTGACTGATTCTTGGCAGGGACCTTTTAAAGTGACAAGACAAATCTCACCTGTAGACTACGAAATCCTAATAAAAGACAAACACAAAATATTTCACATAAATATGCTAAGACCATACCACAACAGAGACAACGAACAAGACGATACGACAGCTTGCACCGTGATAATAGATCACGAAGATGACGATTCTAGCGACGAGATTGACAAACTGCTTGAAGGAAATCAAGATCAATCCAAACTTAAGTCAAGCAGAGACAAACAGTTGCAAACAGTTGATACAACAATACAACACCATCTTTTCAGACAACCCAGGACAAACAGAATTAGTACAGCATCACATCACACTCACATCAAACACACCAATAAGATGTAGACCATACACAATACCATTACACTACAAAGAACAGTTACATCAAGAAATTATCAACTTAGAAAAAAACAACATCATCAGACGATCCTTATCAGACTTCTCTTCACCCATGGTCATTGTACGCAAAAAGGACAAGACAATACGACTTTGCATCGACTACAGAAAACTGAACAAAATAACTGTTTCAGATCTTGAACCAATGGCAAACACTGACGATCTTCTAACAGAACTGACGGACGCTAAGTTCTTTACGACGCTTGACATGTCTAAAGGTTACTGGCAGATAGCTGTACATGAAGACAGCAGACATCTAACAGCTTTTGCCACGCCTTGGGGACTGTACGAATGGTGCAAACTTCCATTTGGGCTAGTCAATGCCCCAGCCACATTCGTACGCATGACACGACTCCTCCTATCTGACATTCCTAATATCATTTGCTATATTGACGACATCTGTGTCCATACAGAGACAATGACGGAACATATAAAGACACTAGAACAGACACTAGAACGTATCAGACAGCACGGACTGACAGTGAAGCCTTCAAAGGTGAACATGGCTTACCAAGAGATATCATTTTTGGGGTACAGAATATCCAATGGCTTTGTCATGACAGACAACAAAATTGTCTCCAAAATTCTAAAACTGTCACTCCCGACTAATAAGAAACAAGTCCGGAGTTTGTTGGGACTGATCAATTATTACAGGAAATTCATTCCTGATTTTTCAGAACTGACCGAGGTTTTTTCTAACTTACTAACCAAGGATAAGCCTGAAAAAGTTGTACACGATGAATGCCTACGAAATGCATTTCATAAAGTTTTAACATACTTTTCTGATAAGAATTCGAATAATCTCATCCTTAAATTGCCCAACATTCGTTTACCTTTCAGATTGAGAACAGATGCTAGCTCCGTTGCGATTGGGGCAGTCCTATTGCAGGAATACAACAACATCCTGCATCCCATTTGTTTCATATCAAGAAAACTAAGGCCTAGAGAACGGGCATGGTCCATTCCGCAATTAGAGGCACTTGCCTTAGTAGAAAGTGTGACGAAACTATCCAGATACCTTCTAGGACGTCACTTTATCATCGAAACTGACAACAGTCCATTACGGTATATAAATGCCGGAGTACCATCCAACAATATGATTGCTCGCTGGTCCTTGAAGCTTCAAAATTACAGTTTCGAGGTTCGTCACATTTCTGGCAGAATCAATACAATTGCCGATCTTTTGTCCCGTTGTCCAACCGACCCAGTAAGCAATGTCTGAGTGCAGAGTGTACTAATACACTCAGAACAACACAGCCACCAATGAGTGAATGTTTTCTATTCACCTACTGTGTAAGGTCTATAATTGTAATTGTGATACGGTTAAAAAACCGACATGTATAATATACTTATTTTAATCAAGCCATGTAATGAGTGTAGTATAATTGTATAGTGTGTGTTAGAAAGAGAACATTATTAATTGTAAATATACACCAAGAACAGTGTCACGGACGCTTAACCACTTACCAGAAGCGAACTTTACCAGTTAACAGTGACAGCTGTGAGTGACTTTCTTCACCGTGATATTGTAACGACATGTGCAAATGTGGACTGAACAATGACTTCTACACCACCTCTGCATCGAATTTAATCCAAAATGTTCGACAATTGAACATCGGAAATAAGAACATTCAATCTTTATCCAGAAGTTGTGAACACATCGGAAATAAGAACATTCCATCATAATCCGATAGTTGTGATACTAGAACATCAAACACGAACTTTGAGAACATTTAACTATCCGTTACAAAAGAAAACGGGAACATTTGTGGTCAAACAGCAACTAAATTTTGCGTTTCGTGTGTACTTCCTGTGTAATTTAAAAAGTATAGCAAAATTAGCAGACGATATACAAATATTCAAAAACTTATGACGATTGTAAAATCCTTTTGAATCTATAAAATATAATACACCAATTGGGTCCTTATTTAAATTGATTAGTGTAATCTTAGAATCATATCTTGATTAATGTATTCATATTACCGACTTTTTCTCGTTAATATGAAGAAACGTCAAGCAATGACGCTAAGAAATTAAATAATTATTGTCATTTATTGAATTTCTTGATTGTCAAAATTACTTCCCTTGCATTTACGAATTACACCAAGGGCCATAATTTGAAACATATTCATTAATGTGTATTGTATAAATAGACATTTTGTTGCTCAAATGGTTAACACACCGGGTAGGCGTCCACCAAGCATGGCAGATAGCTGCCAACATTGCAAACCAACATAAGAGCTCCTGGCCAAATGAGGTCAGAGTTTGAGTGTTTAATGCGACTTATGTAAAGTCGTATTTCAGTCTGGCTAGATGGCTGTTGCAAGACAACCATATTATTACGTTTTTTTTTCAAATTGCTGCGAAGTAGATGCGTGAAGCTGGTAACTACTGATCTGACTGGGTATTATTGCAATGGAGGTAACCAGCCATCAGGGGGATGAAACCTAAGTTGTGTTAAAAGTTGTACTTCATTTGTCATTTCAATGCAACTTACATTTTTTGTATATATTTCCATGCCATATATGTATTTGCATGCATAACACTGGGAAAGAGTAGTCTCTGACATGAAGTTAACACTACCCCAGTATATACATACGTCATGAATGAAAGATGACATCTTTCATTGAGGTACCCGGGGAGAATGTCAGAGCCTAACATGGTATAGCTGTGCAGCAACATCGTTGCGACACCCGGCTGACAAGATTGTTACCTGACACGCGACCAGCGGTCAGGCTGACGACAGACGCACGCAGGACACGTGACACCACTAGAGGCAGTGGGCAGTTGGCGTGCTAAGGTCAGACCGAGCTGGGACTGGAGACCGGACGGACATGTGCGATGAGAGCAAGGCGTTTGTATGAATCTCCGTGATTGAGAGCCGAACGACTGATATCTTGAGCGTCAGACCTATGAGCTGTATTGTGGTTGTGAGCGTCGTGAGTTATATATTGTAGATTGCTGTAATTATCGTTCTGTATTTAATGTGGCAATAAATCCATAGAACTTGTGTTACTGTGTCTTACGTCGAATCACGTTATACTTGTACTGTCTCACACGTGTTAGCCAACGAGCCAATTATAAGACCCTGACAACAAGTTTAGTTTGGGGAAAATAATTCCTTACCGGTTGAATTATTTGTTTCAAAACTATAATGTAATGGAAACCAAGGCAGCAGTACTAGACCCTGGGGACGCATATAACAGTGTCAGATATGATTTCTTGATGTACACTCTTATGGAGAAGAATGCTACCTTGTAATCTCGTTGGGTTGCTCTTCTCCTGGGTTGATGGATCTATAATCTGTCCAGAAATGAATGCCTTGCTTGCTTGCTTGCTTGTGTTCGTTGGCTTGAGCTCCAACGCGAAGTCCTGTATGTCGGATGAAGGCATCCTGTTGTCCAACATCAGTGTGATGTCATACAGGACCTGAGTTTTGCGTGAGTATCCGTTGTCCCATGTCTGGTTTATTGGTGTGCAGACTGGTGGTTCCTCGCCGTACAGGCAGACACTCTCCGACTTCGGAGGAATCGGCGATCCTACTGACTTTAGCCAGGACCCCGAAGGGACCTGTTGCCCAGGACGCTCGACGAGGACGCGTCAATGGGTCTTGGCCAGTATATAACCCGGCCCTGGTGCCTTGGAAACACCTCTGCGTCCCTATAAATGAATGCCTTCATTCACGATCAATTATCTTGAAAACTGTCTGTTGCATCTTTACGAAATTTTTCCTGCCGTAATATATTTACCCCCACCCAAGGAATATGCCTTTGATAGGACCAAAGGCAATTTAAATCATGGAAAGCGGCGACAGTTCTTTGATGTTTTGACGAAAAAATAGTGAATTCACGCTAATAAACTTGTTTTAAGTACCGCACCTCTATTCCGGTGACGGTACAAGACGTATCCAGATTCTTATGGGAGTGGGTGCAATGTGTATGCAATATAAGTAAAGACGGAATTTATAGAGGCATGGGGTAAATAATGTGGAACCGAAATGGAATTGGACAGGAAAGTAGAAGGAATATATTTCTTACCTTATATTTCATTTTCTTCTTGTTTCTTCAGCTTCTTGTTAATAATGTATACACAAGGAGTCATGTTACTAGGATGCATTTAGTTTTTTATATGGAGTTCGTGATGGCTTCCAAACAGCTGTGCGTTAATGTGCGTATGGAGTGACCATAGATGATACAGCGATTTAGTCATGATGTGTCAATTTTTAAGGATCTGTTCAGCTGTCTGTGTAGTTTGTTCACATGTGCACATTGGTGACAGAACCGTTTTGAGTCTTCGTGAAAGATTGTCTACTCTGCTGTTTCCTGTTCAGAGACGGAACATGATTATTACCTGTTTTGCACGACGAATATAGTGTGAATGTCTCTATAGTGGGCTTCCTTCTTAACGGCCAAGATGTTGGTCCTCTTTTCATTGAAGATATAGATTGATTCGTATGTTTGCGTGTTGTCCCCTCATTTGACAGCGTGTTTGTTCTCACGTTTCTTGGTATGCCCAGGCTTGGCCATGGGAAAAAGGAGGATTTTTTGAATAGTGTATGGATGGGGTGGGACGGGATGGGACAGGCATACATTACCATTGGATGGGACAGAAAAACGTGTCCCATGGACAAGCCTGCCAGGCTTGGCCATGGGAATGTTTTTCCCATGGGAAAGTCCCATGGGACGGGATGGGATAGGACATGCATAAATTACCACGCAATGTAACTTATGTCCCATGGACAACCCTGGGTATGCCACAATATGTCAGTTCCCACCGCAATATTACTCTTCTCTTGGTAATCAATGCGTTTAGTGTTGTTGTTGTTGTTGTTGTTGTTGTTGTTGTTTGTTCAATGCCAGTTGTTTGTCACCGTTGAGGGCTTGCAAAACTGAATATTCATCACTGTGGAATACAAACTGTTACTAATGACACTGTGCCGATGCTGTAATGTTTAGGGCCTGCAATTCGACTGAATAGTTGGAGCAAAATATCCCAGTAAGTGTGCACGTGGATTAATGTCTGCGATCTGCCCAGACCTTAATCTGTGTCCGACGATTCCAGTATGTTGATGATTGCTCTCGGTTGCATAAAATCCAATCCATCCTTTCTCCAATAGTCATCTTCCCCTTTCAACACATAATCCTCCCATTTTTTTTAGCGAGGACTGGGTTAGTATCTTGACGTCAGACAATTTGAATATATTATTGTCAGCTGCCACCTGTCCTTTAATTAGCCCACACAAGCTCTATAGCGTTTAAATAAGAATGGTACGGCGGAAGTCTCAACTTATCTATTTTATATTTATTGCTTTTTTGCGTCTGTTTTACAAGGGACAACAATTCTAGCTTGAGATACGTTTCTGGAAATGGTATGTTTTCCCTTCGGAGCTATATCTTTATTGCGCCCTTGATCGCGGTCAAGGCCATAGGTTCGTACCAGAATACGATCAGCGTTGCTAGTTGTGGGTTGTGCTCAATCTTTAAATCTCAAATCCCGAAAAACCCAAATAAATGTTTTATTCAATAGTTAAGTTAATATTTCTACTCCAAATTCTCCCAATTCTTCTAGTTCCTCTTTCCAGGTTCCATCTGACGCCTTTGTGTTTGCTTTCCTCGTGTATTTGATAGCATCAGCGTTCGAGTGACTTTCTTGTGTTATTTCTCTCTTTCTCCATCGTATAACCCTCTTATATACTCATTTCATCTGTTTATTATTATAGCATTTTGTTCTCTTTTTTTTTCTTTTCTTGCGCTCGTTCGCTTTGAACTCAATCGTAGTCCATATACACTACTTCTAGTAGCACTTGATTGAATTTTGCATGTGAATTAGCTTTCCATATTACAAGTGTCCTTCGCGATCAGGCGAAACTCACTCCGACTTCAGAGGTACTTGTAATTTACGTCCCCAAGTCAAGGATGAGAATTCAGCATTTTAGTCCAGCTGTCTGGTGTAGAGGTTGAACCTCTTACATCGGCATCAGCACACTCGATGTTTAAGATCGCGCATTCTTATCCATTCGCACAAGCTGACCTATTTACATTTATTGATATCTTTCCTGTCTGTGAATTCAGACATCCTGAGTTTAATCTTATTTTCTGCCTCCTGGTTATTCTGATCATGTCTTTGGTATCTGTATTGACTCTCCGTGGCGAAGTGGTCAACCCTTCTACCTCGCGCTCCGAAGGTTGTGGGTTCGATTCCGGGCTACGTCTTTCGGTTCACGAGTGCATTTTCTCGGAGACTCCTGGGGGTCGTCGCTAGAGCTACGGAGTTCATGCTTTGTGCGATGCTTTTTACAGGTCACCCTGGGGAAAGAGACCGAGCCATATGGGGTAAAATCCGGCGCAATGAAGTCGATCCTCTCGACTTTTAAGACTTTTTTTTTTAAGTATTGAATTCAGTTTTGCCATTTTTAGTCCAAGCAGTTTTTTTTTTTCCCCTTTACACAAAATATAACTCTATTAATGTATCTGATATGAGCGTAAATATTGAAATGTCCCATTGCGCACAATCAAACCAGGCAAACTCTCGGCATTTCAATTGATTGTTGTTTTATTGATTGATTGACAATAATTTAGCGTCATTGCATCCACGACACGGCTATACGTGTATGCGTTCTCTCCCCCCCCCCCTTTCTCCTGTTTCTCCCTACCTCCCTGCTCACCTACTCTCCCACCTACCTACCAACCTACTTGCCTGCCTGTGGGTCTGTCTCAAAGGTCTCTCCCAATCTCTCTCTCTCTCTCTCTCTCTCTCTCTCTCTCTCTCTCTCTCTCTCTCTCTCTCTCTCTCTCTCTCTCTCTCTCTCTCTTGGGATGTTTATAGGGACGCTGACTGTTCCCATAGCGCATTGCTTCATCAATGCATCTATATTGCTCTTGCTTGTGAGCACTTCTGATGCCGAAACAAGTCATGCCAAATAACAAACCTGTTAGTCGTGTTGCTACTTCAACCTCTACATCTATCGGTAGAAACCTATCATTTGTGACATGTTTTGTATGTCCTTTGGTGATATTAATTGTTATTTCAATCACTGACACTGGAGAAAGTTAAGGCCATTGTATTATGTACATCACCTCGAGCACCACCAGTAGGTTCGTTGATGATTTTACGAAACCCTATGCAAGACTTCTGCTATACATCAATGTCGTCTTAAAGCACAGAATGGTGTTGCCTTTTTTTGCAGGCAAACTTTCGGCAGTCTTTCAAAGCTAGGGCTTTAATTAGTTTAATATTGTCATAGTGTGTTTCATGTAGGTTTGTGTCGGTTTGTATTTGTTTGTCCTGTGCTGACGAAGACTTTGGCCGCAACGTCCAATTTGTCCTTGTAGTCGTGTTTTAGTAAAGCTCACAATCTACTTCTCGTTTTGTGGGTGATTTATTCATTGCCTTTTTTGCAGGCACTGTGTTTTGGAAACTTATCTCCGCAACTGGTTCCAAATTGCTGTATGTAGCCGGGGCGCAGTGTTGGGGTGAGCGCCCAACATTGCTTAAATACCCCAATGGCTCGTGAATACATAACCTCTGCAGCAAAAGTCCAACTCCTGGCCTTCACGTGGCGGAACTGTTTTAACTAACAGGAGAAGGGGCGACGGCGAGTATCTGGCGCCGGAAAATAACCAGTGTGCTCTAGATGTGTATACACATACATGCATGTGCAGACACGTGTGTGCGTGTGTACACATCTAAACTCGAGTGAGACCACAGTCTGCTCTAGCAAAGGAAAGGTGCTGAAGACGGAGGCAACCAGCCAGGAGGCGCACCACAGAAATCAGGATGCCACGCAATTACGCAAAATGGAATATGTCGACTGCTGCTAAACGTTATGGTGCTCGCCCTGCTTTGGACCCCCAGGCAGGTGCAGTGCCGGGCCCTATGTCTCGAAAGGGTCCAACCCCAACTACTGGAGGTCCTTCTCAGATGTCCTGTGGAGCCAGGGGACATGAGAATAGAACAGCTGGCCATACTAAACTAAGACTTAAAATAATGCACTGGAATGCGGAGGGAGTCAGCAACAAAAAAGTAGAATTAGAAAACATCCTGGACAAAGAAAAAGTAAGCATATGTTGCTTGCAAAAAACTCACCTCAACGAAAATATAGCCTTCAAAATCAGAGGCTACCAGTGTTACCGATCTGACCGAAAGGACAGGCGAAAAGGTGGGATACTTACCCTTGTAAAAAATAACATCACTGCTTCCCAAATCAAAGTCCATATGGAAGGGGCTGAGTATCAGACACTTAAACTTAAAACAGGCTATACAGACCTACATCTGATCAATTACTACTGTCCAAGTGACCGTCCACAGGCACTGGACACACTACCATTAACAGAAAAAATGATTGTGTGCGGCGATTTCAACAGCCACTCGCAGAGTTGGGGCTATGATCACATGGACCAGAGAGGAGAGAGACTGGAAGACTGGCAGGATGAGAATAGATTCATCTTGGTTAACAAGCCGTCCGACCCACATACTTTCTACTCGAGATCATGGCACTCTACAACTACACCTGACCTGGCTTTTCATTCACCAGACCTGGAGTGGAACATTACACGAATTGTTGGGAAACAACTAGGTGGCAGTGACCATCGACCAGTCTTTCTAACTGTAGAAAATGAGCTTGTAAGTGAAAGCAGCACCCTCTCGAGGTGGAACTACAAGAAAGCAGACTGGGCAGTGTACAAGCATCGCACCAGCATACTGGTTAGAAACCTGAACACTGAGAAAGACATAAATAAAGTAGTTGAAGAGTTTGGGAAATGCATACTACAGGCAGCGCGAGAAACAGTACCAAGAGGAGCCCGTAAACAATATAAACCCTACTGGAGTAATGAACTGGAACAGTTGCATAATGATGTGGAAGTATGTAGAAAGCAAGCAGAGGCCACACCCAGCCAAGAGCACCACAATAAATTCCAGCACGCAAAAGCCAAATTTCAAAGGGCCAAGCTGCAGGCTAGACGGAAAAGCTGGCAGGAAAAAACAGAGTCTCTGAACTTTGAAAGAGACACAAGGAAATTGTGGAAGCTAATAAAACAACTTAACGATGAGGGCACAGGGAGAAACTCAAAAATTGCACTACATAAAGATGGAAACATCTTAACAAGAAAGCAAGCAGCTGACCATTTTGCGGACTCATTCGCACAAGATAGCAATATCAAAATCAGTCCAGAGAAACAACAAGAGATTCAAGAGAAACGGCAACATACAGGACAGAAGGAAATAGTACATGAGGTTCTGGAGGCACCCATCACAATCAGCGAACTGGAGCTAGCCATATCAAAACTGAAAATGAGAAAGTCACCAGGAGCTGATGGTATCTCCAATGAAATGATCAGGAACCTAGGAACAGAGGCCAAAGCAAAGCTGTTGCAGATCTTCAATAACAGTTCGACCTTAGGCAGTGTTCCACAAGCCTGGAGAGAAGCAATCATGATACCCCTCCTAAAATCAGGGAAAGATAGTTCCATTGCCTCTAGCTACAGACCAATTAGCCTCACCAGCTGTCTCTGCAAAACACTGGAGCGCATCATCAATCACAGACTGCAGTGGTACATTGAAAGTAAAAACATCCTTGTGCCACAGCAGGCTGGCTTTAGGCAGTGCTACTCTACGGAAGATCAGACAACCTACCTCTCTCAAGAAATTGAGGATGCATTCCAAGAGAAGAAGCTGGTGCTTGCGGCATGGATAGATTTGAAGAAAGCCTTTGACAAAGTCTGGAAAGAAGGTCTGATGAATAAACTGAGAAACTGCAAAGTCAATGGAAGAATGTACAAATGGGTGAAAGCATACTTGCACAACAGAAGAGCCCGAGTACAGATAGACGGACTAAAGAGCAAGAAAGTACTACTGCGTCACGGAGTTCCCCAGGGCGGAGTATTGTCCCCCACACTCTTTCTAATCTTCATCAATGATCTCGTTGCTAATCTACCGCATGGAATTAAAGCCGCAATGTATGCCGATGACCTGGTTCTATGGAGCACAAATGAACATGCATCAGTGGCCACCAGACTACTACAAAGAGCTGTAGATACATTTGTTGCATGGGCAAATAGATGGTGTGTCAGCATAAACACCGACAAGTGCAGCACCACCCTATTTACCCTCTCTCCAAAACAAAAGGCAGGGACCATCCAGATAAATGGAACACCCCTACGAGAAGATAAAGAACCAACATACCTTGGAGTAACATTTGATGGCAGGCTGACATGGAGAAAGCACATCAACAAAGCAGCAGCAAAAGCCAGAAGGAAAATAGCCATCCTGAGAAAGCTAAGTGGAACCACATGGGGAGCCAGTGGGAAAATACTTAGCAAAGTTTATCAACAGAGCATACGACCACACCTGGAATACGGGTCAACTGCATGGTGTTCGGCAGCAAAAACCACACTACAAGAGCTGGACAAAGTGCAAAATCAAGCACTTAGAGTCACCACAGGAGGGATGAGATCAACCCCTATAGTGGAAATGGAGAAGATGGGGAGGACACAAGCACTGAGTGAGCGCAGAGATACGAAAACGCTAATACAAGCAGAAAAGTTCCTCAGCTTGCCAGGCCACCCTATGAAGAACAGATTTGAAAACCTAGCTATGGGGCGGTTGAAAAGAAGTAGTTTTATCCACCAGGCCAAACGACTCTGCAGAGAAACCACCGATCTGCCCACAGTTGGTATTCCCCTAACAACTATTCCAGAGCGAACTCCATGGAAAGATGAGCATAGACTATCATTACAAATCCAGACAAAAGTGAGAGGAATATTTGACAAGGAAGATCAGAACAGTGTGCAGCGCAGAACAGCCACTCTCAGCTTCCTTGATGAAGAATACCCACAGGACCTCTGGATCCGAGTCTACACAAATGGGTCAGCACAAAATGCTGTTCGAAATGGAGGAGCGGGAGTGTACATAGAATACCCAAATAATACCAGGGACACAGCTAGAGTACCGACAGGAAAGTACTGCCATAACTACGATGCTGAAATTGAGGCAATCAAGATAGCAACAGAGAAATTACTAAATACCAGCAATGGTACACAACCTGTGGTGCTATTGACAGATGCAAAATCAGTACTCGAGGCGCTCCTGTCTGGGAAATTGCCAGTACTAAGGACACTACTTTCTGAACTTAGCAGTCAGCATAAGGTCACCATACAGTGGATACCATCCCACTGTGGAGTACCCGGGAATGACAGAGTTGATCAATTGGCTAAGGAAGGAGCCAAAGAAGAACAGCCTGATGTGCCTGTAACATACCACCAAAAGAAAAGAATGATCAAATCAGTCAGAAAGCCACCAAAACCTGCTCAAGATGACTACCACGTTATGGATAGACCAGAACAAGTCATTATTCTGCGCCTCAGAACAGGGCACAATAGATTACGCAACCACATGTATACAAAATTCAAGATTGGTGAAACAGCCATGTGTACATGTGGATTGGCGTCACAGACAGCAGAGCACATACTCCAAGACTGCCCAAAATATAACATATCTAGGCAAACCTTCTGGCCTAGAGAGACGACAGTGGAAGATAAACTCTATGGACCGCTGTGTGAACTGAAAAAGACAGTTCAATTCATACAAGAGACAGCACTGCAGTTATAGACATATTTCAAGCGAACGAAAGAAGAAGAAGAAGAAGAAGAATCTCCGCAACTGTTACAGGTTGTGCATTTCTATGAACATTTTAAAAATTAAAAAAAAAATTATTTTGATTATTGAAATAATATAACCGCGATATTAGAATGGCGTTAGCTGTTGTTAATTCACACTTGTCTCTAATCTAGTTTACAATTCACTATATGCCGTTGATATTGTCCTGGTTTTGAACAGATGTTTTACCAGGAAGGCTAACCCGGTCAACAAACTCCTGCAGATGTCGGATGTGTCGGCTAAAAGATGCAAATATCGCAGCTCTGCTGTAAACTTAAACTGGCACAACACAAGTACGTCCAAAACAAAAATTTAAAAAAATATTTGACGAACAAAGAAGAAGAAGAAATGTTTTAAAAGGCACAGTTCCCTGAAATATTAAATATCAAAGAAACCAATACCTGCATGAAAGTTGTTATTGCTGTTGATATTATTGATGATGATGATGATGATAATGATAATGATGATGATGATGATGATGATGATGATGATGATGATGATGATGATGATGATGATGATGCTGATCATGATCATGATATCAAAGATGTTGAGTTGTCTACGCTTGGCATCCTATGGTACGTTGAATGTTTACGCAAGCAAGATTGCAAGTATTGAAGCACCAGAAAGATATTTACATTTGCACATGATGTCCCTGCGAATACTCAGGTGAGACACGGGATGCAAGTTGCGCATGAGTTGTAGGAGACAGTGAACAAACTGATCGACTGGTCTACAGGATTGGTTGTGTTCATTCATCAACCCAGATAAGGCGTATGTGATGTGATGTGATGTTCTCTGGACAATTGGCTTTGTAAGGCCCATGTCGCACAATAAACGGCAGAGATGTTAACAGAGAAAGTAATATGAGGTACCTAGGAATCATCCTAGATAGAAGCCTGTCGTTTAGGGATCGTCACGTGGAAGGAGCTGTTAGGAGATCTAAGAAGGGACTTAGTACACTGCAGATTATGTCAACGATGGACCTAGAACAAAGAATGTTGTTCATACTCTGTCAACATCTGATTTTCTCAGTAAATAAGTATAGATTGGAACTACTCACAGTGTCAAAAAGTCAGCTTGAGAAACTAGAGCGCATATATAATCACACTATGCGGGTGATCCTGGGATACACAAGGAGCACCCTATAGTGTGTATGAGATAGGCTACCTCTTAGGTTTGCCAACGATTGCGGACAGGCTAAGTCATAGATCTGAGTGGCCCAACAGGGAACATGAGGAACAAAGATAAGGACCACAGACTGATGAGAAGAAAATCATGGATGGGAGAACACAATCAAAGAAGTGTATATGTTCGAAAATATTGGGAGAGGAGAGGATAGGGCCAGAATGCCAGAGGAAATAAATATCAGACTTGTGCAGGGTCACAATAACAATGGATCGAGAGTGTACGTATTGGCCATCAAGCAGCGCTGACTGGGAGAGCTACACTACAAGTGATACACGACAATTCGCGCACAGGTGATGTAATCATCTACACAGCTGGCTCTGTGACAAGAGGCAAAAGAAATAGCTGAGAGTTCATAGCTGAGGGCAGCGTTTAGTTCAGGAAAGCTTGATATATGTTATCACAACAACTAGTCAAAGAATGGATGTCACTGTGGCGTTCCGTTGGCTGGAAGACAAACAATACATTCACTTACTGAGTGTAACGATTTCACAGAGCATTCTGAGAACGGTGAAGACATGCATGCTCCGTGCAATGTGGCATGCTTTAATTTAAAAAAAAAAAATCCAAGGTAGGGAACATCCGTTAGTTCTTTTCCCCAGGGCTCGCTGGTGTTATGGAAAGCGAGCAGGCGACAAATCTGGCTGGATCTGCACCGATGTGTGAGGTATTGGCGCATGATACGTCAGATGTGGTCAGAGCCCTTTGAGGCTGTGTGTATAATATTTACGAATTGATACACCATCATTGTCTAATCTGAATGATGCGCACAAGAGGATCTGGTCGACACTCTGTACTTCGAGGAAAGACCAGACGGACACATAATCAGATTGCAACCGGTACCATTAGCATTGGGACTCTTCACTGGTTGTTGAAGATAAACAGAGTGCGTAAGGTATTGTCCCGACCTCTGTGATGTCGGTTATTAACTCATATTTGGGCGCTTCGACTACCATATCTGGTCATAGCATTAATCTTTTGTATTTGTAATACGCTCCGTGGCGAAGGTGTTACGGACAGTTCGTAATCCCGCATACCGCGGCCGAAACACAGCTGCGTTGGTTTTTTTTTTATGATATGACATGGATGCCGGTCGTTCAGAAAGCAATGGCAAACTACTGAACCAGAAATCACGAACAACCAAAAAACGCTGATGTTGACTGTTTGACTGCTACACCCGTAAAGGATATGCAACTAACTTTTACTTGTAATAGATGTTTTCTCTATTTGTTCATACCTATCCCCCTCCTATTTATTGTTCACGATATACTCATGTTAAAGTTGTGTTAACGTGGACGGTACCTATTTGATTTGCATTTATGTTAATAACCTCGCACTTTTGCCAGCCACGCTAAAAGCATGATGGGAAATCAATTATCATATGACTCATTTTGCAACGAAGCAGAGACAATTTGACAGTTTGGCTGTTAAATCTAATACTTTAAAATCTAATTTTTACAGTAAGATTATCCATGCAATATAAGAAATATATATGTAAAGCAAATATTTGATTTAAAGTACGGCTATTAATGCACAAACATGCTGATTATATGCATTACACAGCTTTGGTTTAAATCGGCAAAAATAAACTGAAGGAAATTAACTAGTGAAAAATCTGGCTTTCATGTTGGTTTTCGTGTTGGCTGGATTATTCAGTGAATAAAGATGGCGAATAATTACGAGCATTCGAATAAACGTCAACGTACTGATGATGGTACAAGGGTAATGCCATTTAAAATACAATTTATCTTATAGATATATAGCTTTATTCTAATAATACATAACTATAGCACTTTAGAGCCATAATGTTTGCTTATTGTGATAGTAACACAGGCGTCGCTTCAAGCAGAAGAATTTTTTAGGTCACCACGTCGGCTCCAGGAGACCCGGTTGTAACATTGGCGTTGAGCCAACACAGACCCAAAAACTGAGGCTTCTTTTATATTCCTGCTACTTATGTATTGTTAATTATTAAACAAAACAGGAATGCCACATGTAAGTCACATTGATCCCTCCTTACTATTTTGCAATTTGAAGATCTGTGAAAACGAACTCTACACCAAGAATGGAAATTAATTCAATAATTGAATAATTTAATATAGTGGAAGCTGATTTTCGTATTTATTGATCCCCGGTCAAAGACTTTACTAAACCTTAGAGCCAGTTTTATACAGGGATCTTAGCTTTACCTTGCTCCCATCGCTACCAACCGCACAGAATTATTATCAAGATTCTATTTTGATTATTTTTTACTTTTATCTCCATTTCCTTTGTTCCATGATATATATATTATTATAGTTTGCTGAACTTTGGGAGCCGCGCTAACGCACAGTGACTAGCAAGCTTGCCTACCAACCCCTTGGTCATGTGTTCAAATCTCCATCAAGGTGGGGATTTTTAAAAAAGAAAACTAATCTGGGCTCCCAGGGATAGTCCTGGAAAGTAAATGCTAAAAGTCAAGACGGCCGGTGGGTTTGATATGAACAACACCTTGGCCTAAAAATATTGTGCCAGCACCATATATCCAATACTTTAGTTAGTTGCATATCCTTGACAGGACATCGCTGTCAACCTCATAATTTTATGGCTGTTTGATTTCTTGGCAAGTTTACTTATTGTAGATTGCCATTGCTTTCTGAACAACCGATACAGTGATACACACCATTTTTAAAATTAAAAACCCAATGCAAGGCAATCTGCTGCCAAATTGCCTGCAGCTGTGTTTCGAACGCGGGTATGTGGGATTTCAAATTGCATCCATAACCCCTTTGCCACGGAGCCAGAATCCTTATGATACTTATGGTGTGGAGATTGGTCCTGTGCCTTTACTTTACTAAACAGTAGTGGTGGAAACATTAGCCAGTTTACTATCTAAATTAACTGTGTGGCATGTGCTATGCTTATTTGCACAATTATCAGACTTAGTTTAAGCCATAAAATGACAAAGGCTCAGAACAACTCTACATACTGAGAAACAAAACAAGGGAAAAATGGCTGAAGGGATATGCAATAGGTCCCTCTGATATGTCTGCACCTTGTAGAGGTAGAATGGCTTGTGATATGTCTGCACCTTGTAGAGGTAGAATGGCTTGTGATATGTCTGCACCTTGTAGAGGTAGAATGGCTTGTGATATGTCTGCACCTTGTAGAGGTAGAATGGCTTGTGATATGTCTGCACCTTGTAGAGGTAGAATGGCTTGTGATATGTCTGCACCTTGTAGAGGTAGAATGGCTTGTGATATGTCTGCACCTTGTAGAGGTAGAATGGCTTGTGATATGTCTGCACCTTGTAGAGGTAGAATGGCTTGTGATATGTCTGCACCTTGTAGAGGTAGAATGGCTTGTGATATGTCTGCACCTTGTAGAGGTAGAATGGCTTGTGATATGTCTGCACCTTGTAGAGGTAGAATGGCTTGTGATATGTCTGCACCTTGTAGAGGTAGAATGGCTTGTGATATGTCTGCACCTTGTAGAGGTAGAATGGCTTGTGATATGTCTGCACCTTGTAGAGGTAGAATGGCTTGTGGCATTTCAATTACCCCAAGAGCTGTGCAGACGGTGGGGCCTCCCATGCTGGTCAAGTCAAGGGATATAAAAGCAACCAGATGAAGAGAGACACAAACCTGCTGCATTGTAGGTAGACTGGGGATAGTCAAAGGCTAGGATATGCTTGTCAGATGCACTGAGCCACAGGCTTGATGAAATGGTTCAGTGCAATTCACCGAATGAAGTGTCAGATAAGCAGTGGAAATGGACTGGCTAAATTCTTTTGAAATACCCCAACCAGAGACTAACTAAAATGTCTATGGCTTTATAGAAGAAACCAGAATTTGATTTTCAAGTTTTGAACGAGATGCCAATCAATGCCATCTTCTGCTTCTGTTGCCTGTCAACTCCTAATGGGGCATAGGCTCTCAACCATAAAATCAAATCAAATCAACTTTATTTTAAAAGGGTCACAAATTGTTACATTCGGCCCTTCCAATCACTCATCGTTCGTCCATCAAGAGCATTATACATTCACATAGGAAGAAAAATAACATAGTGAAATGAATGCTGTAAACATAAGGCAAATTACCATGTTATGAGGCCCATCTCCCACCTACCCACACACACACACCCAGGGACACACACACACCCCACCAACCGACACATCCCCCACCCACACAGCATCTCACACCCAGCTCATGATTGGTCAGGGCTTAAGAAGATGATGTGTGTAGTATGAAAGAATAGACACACCACCATTGCCAGGGGAGAAAGGTGCAGTAGGAAGTGCCCTGAGGATCTGGCAGACACTCAGTGCTCCAAGGACAGGCCACATTGACACATCAGTTGGCGGCTGGTACCTTCAGTATTGGGACTCTTTGCTGGTTGTTGAAGATGATGGACTTGTCCTGAGTGTTGTGTCGATTCATGACTCAACTCGTGATTGGTTGGGTTTTGCAGCTAAAGTTCTCTGAGGCGATGAGGTAGCCAACCTCCCACCAACTCTGCTGAGCCGCCTTTTATGATACACTTGGTGGGTTAGTGTTACTATTCTTTGCTTATTTTAAGGGTCCCGTTAACACAGAAGCAAATCAGTGCCATAAACAGTATCAATCCACAACATAATCCCTATACATTGTTTTCATTCTTGTAAAATAACTGGTCACCTTATGTTTGAATATCCTGCACTTTCAAATGTTTTGAGACAAAAGGCTAATAACAGCTTTCTCCATGAGAGACTGGTCTTGAGAACAGCTGAAAAGGACTTATCATTTTCTAAGAATGGCATTGGGCAGTGTCAGCAACCCACTTGCGACAGGCGTACAAGGATTCCCTTCTTTTACACTATACGAAGTGACAACTCGCATTTGTATGTAAAAGGATACATGTTTATTTGGAGCTGATCAACAATAGCTCCATGAGTGGAATACCATCACGGTATTGAACAGAATGTGATGACGATAAAATGGAATGAGGAGATGATGTATACATTATAACTATTGAAGCTAAGCTAGACTATATAACTATAATACTGTCCTTTAGTAAACACAAAGTATCCCTAGTGGATACACGTCCGATCTCTAAGCCGTCTGAAGTCTGTCTGAGCTCGCTGAGCGTGGTGTGTTCAGCCACCAGCAATTAGCTCAGCGTGCGTTTGTTGGTTTATGTGCTGGGCCCTGGCTGTGCTGACCAGCGTTACTCAGTCCTTCCTCGTGCACTCGGTTTCCCAGTCTGTTGGGCAACTCCGCTCATATGTACTGGTTGCCCTTCTTGTTGACACAAGGGTGTCCCGTTATCGCTATTTATAGCGATAGTGTCTCTCTTGTTTGGTCTCCTATCTTATTACGTCACTTGCCCTATTACTATGCTCTATTTTAGCTTAGAGCTATTTTAGCTCTCTATTATTAGCTTAGAGCTAACTCCTAAGTCTTTGACAGGCAGCCAAGAGTAGATAGCATTATGGGGTTCAGCAGCTCAGAGGGAAGGCGAGACGGACATATAATCAGATTGCTACTGGTACTATTAGTGTTGGAACTCTTCGCTGGCTGCTGAGGATGGGGACGGAGCACTTATGGGAATGCCCAGAATGCTGTGATGTCGATTCCTAAATCAATCAATCATGGGGTTCAGCAACAACAGTATTAGGTTTGATTTTAATTGTAAAATATATTTGCTAATGATGTCAAAACGTGTAATTTACAAGTCAAGAACAAGAAGTCAAAATATAAGTGGAACTGATCAGCGTATGGAACAAAACCAATACTTGAGAAAACCAGAAGAGAAAGTTAAGCACATGAAACCTCTCAGCCATGCTGATCTCCTAAATAGATCATCCACGAAGACTTTCCAGAAAAGACTGCCAGAATTGAAAGGTGTTGGACATGTTATGAAAATTCTTGTATAAAACAAAATGGAAATCATTCTTGGGCATGGTGAGTGCATTGTACATTAATATAGTTAGCTTGACGTGACACACCTCATTGAATATATGCATCAATCCTTTTTTTTTTTAACTAGAAGCATTAACTGACTTGTGGCATGTTGTATTTCACAGGACGCAGAGGATCGATTCAAACCTCCACCATCAGCATGTGTTCATGTCAGAGGCTTGTCGGAGCTGGCAACAGACGGGGATCTTGCAGAAGCTGTACAGCACTTTGGAGCTGTCAGGTGAGCACGTACCTTACATTAACTGTAGCAGAACCATTTTACCTGTTAATTCAGACATTGTAGCGACCCTTGAAAACAGGAAATACTTAGAAACGATGATATTATATTAGAATGTAAACCATTGTAGTCCGTGTAAATGTGTGCTAATTTACTGTAAAGTGTGAGCACAATATATAATAGGTCAACTTGCTTGAGCATAAATAACTTGCGACTTCAGTGTTATACTTTTGCATATATTTTATTTATATAAGCGGGACGCAGAGGTGTTTCCAAGGCACCAGGGCCATGTTATAGACTTGCCAAGACCTATTGACGCGTCCTCGTGAGCGTCCTGGGAAACAGGTCCCTTCGGGGACTAAAGTCAGTAGGATCGCCGATTCTTCCGAAGTCAGTGTGTCTGCCTGTATGGCGAGGAATCACCAGTCTGCACACCAATATGCCAGACATGGGACAACGGATACTCACGCAAACCTCAGGTCCTGTATGACATCACACTGATGTTGGACAACATGATGCCTTCATCCGACATGCAGGGCTTCGCGTTGGAGCTCGAGCCAACAAACACAAGCAAGCAAGCATTTATATAAGCATTTTGTAAATAAATTAAAAGTTATTTCAACCAGATAGTTTGCAGGTGTGTGTGAGTTTTTGGTTTTTGTTGTAAAATTTGCTACAACTTCTGAGAACTACTTTGCTTGCTAACTCAAACAGAACTTTTTTCCTCAGAAGAAATATGTAATCATGCAATGATTTTTAAATGTAATGTTATTTGTATTCATTTATATTTTATTTTTGCCCCTGCAGGGATGTTATGATGATGCCTCGAAAACGGCAGGCTTTGATTGAGTTTGAGGTAATGTTCTTTCTATTTATCAGACTGTTGATTTGCTATATTTGCGTCTGTTTCCTCAAACTAATCTATTATGATTAACAAATGAAGTCATTAATAAATTGATACTGCTTATGTTCTAATATAAGTGCCTTGAGTAACTGAACAATATAATTGTGTGCATGCAAGGGTAGAAATGAAGTGTACAGTAAAAGTATCACATGACAATTACTATCATAGGCTTATGAAGTGTTAGGCTTTCACATATGCTAGGCCATTGCATAAGGAGGAACAAACAAACGAAAATCTGTATTTTCAAAGGGTTAAGAATAGGGCACTCAGGCCCGTCTGACATTCTGACCTTTTTCTCTATTTCCTCTCATACATTCTTTCATTCTACATCACTTATGAAGCAAATTTTTGACAACAAAAGAACAATAAACATTAAACGCATGAAAAATAATCAATAACAAATGACTCACTGAGGCAACGTTTAACATCTTCTTCAGCGTTCCGAGCCATTGAGGTTCTTTGCTGCAAATACAATCCGTCTCCATTCGTCTCTCTGGTGGACCTTCTCTTGCCAGTCGTTGATTCCAAGTGCTTGCAGGTCTGTACATGTATTATCTCTCCACCGCCTTCTTGGTCTACCTCGGGGTCTACGGTAATTTATTTCCTGAGTGTAAGCGAGTTTTGTTTCCCTATTATCTTCCATTCTTTCTATATGCCCCAGCCATTGTAGTCTATTAGCCTTCATGATACCAGTGATTAGCGGGGACTTAAACAGATCATAAATGTCTTTGTTACTTCTTCTTTTCCACTCTCCACTTTGTGTATCCCTAATGGGTCCAAAGATGCGTCTTAAAATTTTGTTCTCAAAGGTTTGTAACAAGGCTTCGTCTCCTTTCGTTGTACTCCAGGTTTCAGAGCCATACAGCACAACTGGTCTGATCAGTGTTTTGTATATTGTGATTTTGGTGTTACGAGATAGCGCCTTTGATTTTAGTAGATGTTGTAGTGCATAGTATATCTTATTTCCAGAGTTGATTCTAGTTTGTATTTCTTCCCTTATGATGTTGGAGCAGTTGAAGATCGTACCCAGGTATTTGTATGTTTCCGTTCTTTTAATGGTCATATTATCTATTTGTATGTGGCCAGAGTTTCTAGCCATTCCGTCTCTTGAAATTACCATATATTCTGTCTTATCTTGGTTGATAACCAGCCCCATCTGTTGGGCTTTTCCCTTTAAGTGAGTCAATATTTCCAATGTCTTTTGTTCACTTTGCCCTATAATATCTATATCATCTGCATAACCAAGCAGCTTGGATGTTCCTCCAATATCACATTCCTCCTTTACCTTCCTTACAACTTTCTCTAGAGCCAGATTGAAGAGTAGCGGCGATAGTTTAACATGGGCATTATAAATACCTAAGGAAGGTGTAACATGCCATACATATGGGAATGTTTTTTGACTAGTTGTCGTTTGAGATAATTTACCATTATTATTGTCTTTTTTTGTTTTTGTTTATGGGGGCATGTAGTCAGTACTGAGGTAGTGTTCAAACAGGATAGGTGAGCAGCTCCCTTCCCTGTCATCTTTCCTTCAGGGCCAATTTATGAGGCTGAGTAGATTTGGGCTAGGACAAGCCAAGATTTTTAAAGACCTATCATTAAGTGAGGTGTTAACCTGACATGTAACATCTGAACAATTTGCAATAACTTGTATGAACTATTTAAATTTTTCTCATTCGCAGGACATCAGTGGGGCCAAGAACTGTGTTGAATATTGCATGGTAAGATCATTACAAACTTATTTACACAAACTTTTGTAGCACCAGTAGATTGTAAGGATGTTGATTTATGGCCTTTGTCTTACCAGGGCACCAACGAAAAGTAAGGTAAAGTGACACAGTACCTTATTGTGCAGGTTGTAACAATTGACTAAAGAGTTGGTTTGAGACTGGCTACTTCATAGTAAAAAAAGCCAACACCCAACCAATCATGAACTGGCTTACAAAGGGGTTGTCATGTGTGGTTGTGTAACTGTACTCCACTAGGAGTTTGTCATGTGTGGTTGTGTAACTGTACTCCACTAGGAGTTTGTCATGTGTGGTTGTGTAACTGTACTCCACTAGGAGTTTGTCATGTGTGGTTGTGGACCTGTACTCCACTAGGAGTTTGTCATGTGTGGTTGTGTAACTGTACTCCACTAGGAGTTTTAAAGGAATAAGAATTGTTCTGTAGATTTGTCATGTTTTGGCCCAGTGTATTTTAGTTCATTAGATAAGCTATCAACACTGCCTGACAATTGTCATTACTGTAGACACAGGTGTATATTTTATATAGAGTGACATTAATATTCTTATAAAGTGTGGAATCAGTAGAATGTATATATGTTTACATTGGTATTTCTCTCTTAACTAATAAGGTTAGCAACTACTCATAAGAGATTTTACAACAGCTGACACCAGATTGTTCTATCTTTTGTCTCTTTCAAGCAAGGAAATTCCATCTATTGTGCTGGACAGCCAGCGTTCTTCAACTATTCCCTCAGCCAGAAGATCCAGAGACCAGGGTGAGTTATATTGAACATGTGCCATTGAAGATAAGCCCATGTCAAATTGTCATAAATCATCAAATCCCATGTCGGATCCATAAATCATGTGTTTAGGGACAGGAAATGTTTGAAATGTTTTGTTACATATTTTTATACTGAATGATGTCATCATGTGATGAGTTCCTGGCAGAATGTCACACTCGCCAAGGTCTGTCAAAGACTTGATCTTTTGGTCGCCCATGGCTGTTCTTTCTAAACCAGTGACATTTGATATGGCCAAAGTATTTTAGTTTCCATGACAAGATACTGTTTTCTACTGAATTTTTGGATGTTTCTTCTTGATCCAAAGTAACATAACATTTTTGGGGTCACTATTTAGTTAAATTGCCTCAGGTGACTTATAAACAACACCATTATTATATATTTGTCCAGGGATTTCATTTAATTGGGGTGCTTGGGCCAAATCAATTTATGGACGGTATTTTGTTTTTAAAGAACGGCACCCACAAATACTCTGCAGGCGTGATCTCTAGGCAAAGGGTCTGATGCCTACATTTCTTGGACATTGGTGGCAGAATATTTGAACATATTTTTTATACCAAGACATAGTAAAGAATTAGCCATTAGTTGCCCAGGTAATATGTTGAATTGAGAAATGCAGCCAGACTAGAGATATGGTTCTGATGGAAATGTGATCTGTGTCGGTGATGTTAGACAAGGGCAGTGATCTGCATTTTGTCAGCTAGTTTCTGGTGACGAGGATACTCCTTGAATGCATCAGGTAGTAACCAGTCATGAGTTGCAAATAGAATGAGCTATTGTAGTAAAGTTAACAGCAGCTGGATGATAGAATATGTGATCATTGTAGCAACTGACAGTTCTGTGTGTACACTTGTAATTGATTTATTATTGGAGTATAAATTGGGGGGAGTGTCGTGTTAGTATGCACAGTCGTTAGAGGGCTGACTTGACTGTCCGTGTTTATTTCCCAATTTTGGCCAGATTTGTTTCCAACCAGTTGACGCAGCCTCGTCAAGTAGGCAACGAGGAGTGAAGGTGGTCACTCACCTTATTATGCACTACCATGTTCAGGAAGAGAGAAAAGACTTAAGAAAGTATGTTTTATCCTCGGCCTCTCTTGGAAGTACAGTAACATGCTGAAGTGCTATCACACTCTGGTCAGACACCATGTGGATGCTGCTTAGATATCTCAGAATGCAGTGGCTTGATCATGTCTGCGATATATGTGAAATTGATGTATTCCAAAGGACATTCTTTATGGACAGTCAGCAAATGGTAAAAATAAAATAGATTCTCACAGCTATGATTTAAATATATGTGGAACATAACGACTTCTGACTAATATGTGGAAATTCACTGTAAGGAATAACATTGAAACCAGTGAAAGAAGATATGAAAAGTCTCAAGTCCCTACAGTTAGAACCATCATCGTTGAATGTGTTATGTTTTGTATGCATTGTCTAAGGCTGAAGTCATTTGAAACCAGATCACTTTGATTTCAGTGAAGAAGACACCAGAGCTCCCAACCACATCCTGCTATTCACAGTAGTCAACCCGCAGTATCCCATCACAGTGGTGAGTTCAACTGTCTGCTGTTATCTGTGAATGGCTTTCATAATCATGTTTTTGTCCGTATAACATTTATACCATAAACACCAGCTTGCCATCTGGGGGAAGTTAAAAAGAGTACTTAACTAGATATAAATACTGGTACCATAAATATGGTAATGATAGCTAATTACAGTTGTGTTATATGAACCTTTGAGCTTTGTATTATAAAACTGTAAACATATTGATTTGCTTAAAATTTGGTAGACTTTCGTATTCAGACGCAAGGATCTAGGGCATATTGTGGTCATTTATTTTGGTTAATTGCACAAGGTAATGATTTTTGTGATTTACGTCTCTCATCTCTCATCTGACTTACAGGATGTTATGCACACCATAACCAGTCCCTACGGCCAGGTACAGAGGATTGTTATCTTCAAAAAGAATGGCATCCAGGCCATGGTTGAGTATCCTTTGTAGCTTCAAGGCTGTCTCTGGTCATCTGGTAATTTAGCTCTGACATGAATTGTTACGTTGACTGGTGACACATTATATGCAGATTGTCAACTATGGACAAATGGGAACACGTCAAGATACTGCAGTATAGACGCTAAATGATGGTAATCATAGATGGCACACCTCCTCCTCACTCCTTGTTCAAGTTATTCACACCGATTTAGGAACTCTTCAAACTCAGCGTTTGCGGCTTCAGTGTGACACTGTAAAGATAAGATTCAACCCAGGATAACAGGTTTTATTTACCTATTACCCCAGAATGGGTTCGCCTGGTGGCGAGGGACACTAGTAACAAGGAAGGCTAATCCACACTAACAAATCAAGTCCAGTGCTCTAGTAGTAGTAGCACGTGTATGGACTACGCTTGAGTTTAAAGCCAGCGAGCTAACAAAACGGAATCGACCTTTTGATCATCACTCGTCTTCTTTTGTCACGCCCCATTTTGGGACTTTAAAAAAGTATATGTGCAGACATCCCTATAGTGGTGGCTGTCATGTGATTGGCCTTGCCATGTGTTTGAATATGGGAATACCAGGGAAAGGGAAAAATTGGTGGTCATGAAAAAGCTGTATCACACAGACATACATGAGCATCTGGGTTGAGATTTTTGTAGAGGCTTGATAATAACAGAAAACTTCACCACCAGCATTCACACTAACCTCAAACATGATATCTTGAGAAAATATAATCATAGTATGCTCAACAAGAGACGGATAATTCACGTACTTCATATTAAAGATTTGAAGTAATTAATGTATGTTATATATATGTATTGTCTTGTAGTAGTTCCTTAACTGAGCAAGATTTGACAGTGTTGATTCAGCCAAACGTGCAAAACAGTCCTTGAATGGGGCAGACATCTATTCTGGCTGCTGTACTCTTAAAATAGAGTTTGCTAAGGTAAGCATGAATTATTGCGTTTGTTTGTGAATGTAGCTATATTTTATTGGTCACTTCAGGCAGTATTTTGTCATCCTTTAACCATATAACCAACAAAGGTTGTAAGTAATGACTTCTTTTGGATTGCCTTATAGTTCTATCAGTAAATTACATTTTGTAAATTAATACTAAAAAGCGAATCTGCACATTCATTATTGCCATTGTTTTGTCAGCTGCTGTAAATGTAATTTTGTATTGACATAGCTACTGAATTTTACATTTTGTTTTTGGGTTCCTTTTTCAGCCTACACGCTTAAATGTTATCCGCAATGATGCCGATAGCTGGGACTACACCAATCCGGCCTTGGGAGGTATGAGCAAATCTATTTTATAACACACTTTTTGTTGTCACAATTTGTCTTTATTTGTGCGCTTTCTTTTCTTCAAAACAACAGGACAACTACAATACCACGAAACATTCAGATGCAACATGCAACTCAAGGAAGTCAGTCACTCCCGAACAAACATGTTCTTTCACGCAGATGTGCACACACGAGAAGAAAAGACCACCCACACTGTTGCAGGGCTTCTCATTACGGCATTTCAACATCCAAACCCAACATGAAGACATTAACTCATTTCACTGCCAGAGGATTTCACAACAGGGCTGTCCAAAACACCCACACAGGACATGAGGCTCACTACACTCGGTGTGCCAGACATTACAATGACACCGCAATACCTGCAGCTCGCAGGACAAATCTGCACTACATGTTATACATCTCAAACGCTTCACCACCTGTTTGACAAGCACAATTGCCAATTACCATACGCAGACCTGAAGCAATTCACACTGAACTGTCTTTCACCACTGGAAAAATGGACATGGTGCACATCCTATAACAAACTCATGTAGTTGTCCAAGTCTTAACATTTACATGTGCATTGGTTGCTAGCAACAAATACAACAGTCATTGAAGACTATACATACTTAATGCTCTGGCAAGTTGACCCTCTCAGCGAATCCTGCATACAAAGACTAACGACACAGGGGACACAATGTCTTCTCACCTGCATCTTGACAAACCCTGAGCTCAGCTCACATCAGCACAGCATACAACAGTCCAGAAATCTCACCCGAACATTACCTGGACACAAAACCCACAGTACTAGTCATCGACCAAAGTGCTTCAACTCTTTTCAAAACTAGCACCCACCCCACAGGCTTCAGTAGCTGACAAATGTTTTGTTCCTGTCTCACAGAGCAAGTCTGGCCTCGTCAGCTGCATGCTGTTATGTGGTATCTTGGCTCGACATCGTCACCGCTCGCCCTTGTTAGCATTTGAAGGGGTTGCTGGGTAACGTTTCAGAGAACCAAATTAAAGAGACCTTTATACTTATGTTGTTTCTGTACATGTTGCATTTTTATATATCTGTATTCTGCTATGTAAAGTGAATGAAATATTTTACACAGAAATACTCATAAGTTAACAGTAATTGCATGTTAAGTTTAAGCCAAAGCTATTGTGTCACATGCTTACTGGAAGTGGGAGATAAGTTATTATTTTAACAACCAATGCTGTTATATTGTTCTCTGAATGTTTATCAGCCAGTGTGAGTAATGGCCTGAGATTACAAGAAAGAACGGTGAGAACAAATGTTGTGTCTGAGTATATTTAATTTTATGAATTAACACTTCATATTATTATCTATTAATGCATAATTATCATCAAGTTTATACAAATTATTATGAAGACGTTAATTCAAGTATATACAGGGTGGTTTCTTTAACCCTTTACAGGGCAGACGCTTGTCCGTTTTTTAGCCCAGGATGGGCAAGATTTTTTCAGGTTCGCTAAAATTTTGGGTCGCGTTAGTAAAAACATCACAAATAAGGTGTTAGTTCAACCGATGTTAGTTTAATAAACAACACAATAAAGGGAAAAGCATCCAGAATATGTTACTCACGTGATTGTTGTCAGTAATCCATATACGAACACAAATATTTACGAAATATGGCATGTTTGTGATTTTCCGTCACCTATACGGCAATTTACAAACACATTTTCAGAATCATAATCACTTTCTTTAAAGTCCGACTCACGACTGCTAATGCAAAGTAACTCTTTGCACTGATATCTAGCCCCGATTAATAAACTTCATGCCCTTTAATGTCACTTAAATTGAACAGAGCGAAATCTCGGCTATCACTTAAAGAATCGCCGAAATCCGTTTTGAAAAACAGCGTAAAAAACCCCGAAAACTATCAAAAAAAGTCTGTAAAAGTCCGTTCAAATTCATAGTAGTCGCTTTACAAATGGCGGCCACGTTGTCAAGCTATTGGCGAAAGTAGCCGTCGGAAGTATTGGAAAGCAGAGAGATCGCGTTTTTACAATGCATAATAGTATCGGATGCAATCGGCCGATTTGCTCGTTAAAGGCATCGGAAGGAAATGGACGTTCTGCCTTGTAAAGGGTTAAATTATGTAACATTCTATTTACATCAAGTAGCGTCATGTGTATTCATTCTGTCTGAAGACTAAATAATAGTATTGTTTCAGTAATAACTATATCTATCTATATGTTGTGACTAACTTTTGCAGTTTTAGATTTGCTGTGTCTAGGCAAGCTCATTTGCTAGATGTGAGGTTGTGCAGCTACTAGAATGTATGGAACAAAAGCTCAATAATTGCTGTACTCTCATTTTCAGGGAAGGAGCCTCCAAGTGCCCGTGGACAGCCTCTGCTGGAGCCGCCCAGATTTGGTGCGCACCCAGTTCCCTACAGTATGCACACTTTGTGTGGTTTTTTTTCCAATGAAAAGACATACATTTTGCCTTTGTTTCACGAAGTCGCTAAACAGAACTTATCAGTATCAGGGATTGGCTAGTGGTTTGGGATGGAAGATTCAACAGGTGGACAGTTGAAGTATTGTTTTGCTGATGTGGCAGCTTCTGTAGATTGTCATGTATTGGTGTTGCCTTTTATCTGGAGTAAATTAGGCAGGCCATGAGAGGGATCATGCAACGCATGGTCTCTAAATTCACCCCTGGTTTTGTGCTATGGAGAGATATAACTCCATTTTTATAAATTATCTTTCAAGACAGCAAGGTGCCAGCCAGTCAATCTTCAGGAATTTTAAATCATATAAAGTATGAGGATTTATTGTCTGCCTACTTCTGTGTATTTACATTCCCTCTTTATTGGATTGGCACATTTGTTGCACTGCACTACTGTTTCTTCCTTGCTGACTGGATGAGGCATACTTGACTTGTAGCCGACCCTGCCTGTTAAAATGGCCATGGTTTAATAAGAATGTTCTGGAAGAGGGTGTTAGGCCAGGAGCTGATTACTTCATTTTATGTTGTCACCTAGTATATGCGAGGGCCCAACACATGGAGCCTGTTTAGCATTATATGATGTCCGTGTTGAGGGTCTCCTTGCTTGTCTTTGTGGCTGAGCAGCCATATAGTCGTCATGAAAGTCAGCTTATTTTTGGCTTATGAATACTTCACTTGGGCAGTATATATAGGAATCTTTTAATTATATGTTCCTAGGGTGGAATATTTTCATTTTGTGCTCCTAGAGTTGGAATCTCTTCATTGTGTGTTCCTATATTGGGTTCTTCTCTGTTCAGAAACATGTTTCTGATTCCAGTGATCAAACTAGATATCAATTTATAATAGAAAACCTCTGGCCACTTTCTTAGCAACAAACATGCATGGAATCATTACCTTGCTGTAGAAACAGCTTCTGTACTGTACTCATTTGCACGTGTGCAAGAGGTGTAATTATGGCATTTGTGAAACAACAGGCATCATTTATGTTTTTTCTGAGATAAATCTTAATTCTGAATATTGCAAGTTAACTTAAAGCTGCACTAACCATATACCAGTTTTTTTTCATATTATTCCTGTAGTTTTGTTCTAGTAAACAAAGAAAAAGTGTTCACTTTAAATACACCAGCTGTAAAATGTCTGGATTTTATGCCAGCCATAAAATGTCTGGATGGATTTTGTAAAGGGTGTACTGCATGTCTGTGCAGATATCTAGGAACATATAATTCTGCTGTGATATGGTTAATGTTTTGTTAAATTTTCAAGTTTTAAACAAATTATGTTGCATTGTGTTTGTTAAACTTGTTTATTGCTGGTCAAATGTTTCATTTGGAATATAAATTCTTAAGGATTTGTTCAAACTTATGGCAATCCAGGACAATAAACCCTTTACAGGGCAGACGTTTGTCCGTTTTTAAGCCCTGAACAGGCAAGATTTTTTCAGGTTCAGTAAAATTTTGGGTTGCATTAGTAAAAAAACACACATTAGGTGTTAACAGATTTGGAGCCAACAGAGTTGGGTCAACAGATTTTAGTAAAATAAACAGCAAAATGAAGGGAAAAGCATACAGATTATTTTACTAACGTAAATGTTGCCAGTAATCCACACATGGACACAAATATTTACAAAATACAACATATTGTTTGTGATTGTCAGTCATTTATACGGCAATTTACAAACACATTTTAAGAATCAGAATCACTTTCTTTAAAGTCCGACTCACGACTGCTAAGTATTGCTAATGTTGATCACTGATATCTAGCTCCAATTAATAGTCAACTTCGTGCCCTTCAATGTCACTTAAATTGAACCAAGTGAAATCTCGGCTATCACTTGAAGAATCATCGAAATTTGTTTTGAAAAACTAAGCGTAAAACCCCCGAAAACTATTTTAAAAATCCATTAAAATTTATAGTACATGCTTGCAAATGGCGGCCACATTGTCAAGCTATCTGAAACAGAAAGTAGACAATCGGAAGTCTCGGAAAGCAGCGAGATCGCATTTTTACAATGCTAGTAGTAGTTCGGACGCTTTGCCCATTCCGGGGTAAAGATGCTTTCGGGCGCTAAGCCCGGTAAAGGGTTAATAAGCGAGCGAAAAAAATCCAGGACACTTTTGGAGATGTGGTTTTATAGAAGAATGCTAAACTCTTTGGACAGCCAAAATGAGTAATTTGGACATTTTGATGGTGGCTAAGACATGAAGAAAACTTAGCACAAACATCAGAAAGAGGCAGGTATGTTTTGGCCACATTATGAAAAGACAAAAACTGTAACAGGTTGTGATGACTAGAAAGATTTGTGGCAGGAGCAATAGAGAAAGACAGCAAGAGAAAATTTACAGTCTTGTGTCATGGCACAGAAAGGAGTCAACACACATTGATACATACTGTTGGAGATCGCAAGATTTAGAGAAGCATGACTGCCTTAGCCAGTCGGCCAGACTCTTGATGATGATGGTTTTATTTCAGGAAGTTGACTCTGGCTTCAGGCCTGCCCATTAAGATTTGTTGTTACACCTGTTCATTTCAGACGGACCTGCTGGTGGCAATTATGGGGCTGGTGGCCCACCACCACCAAATGGACCCCATTTCGGGGGTCCAGGAGGTGGATATTATGATGAATTTGAAGGCGGCTACGGACGACCTCCATCATACAGAGGTCCAAGTGAAAGATTTGGACCCAAGGGACCTGTAAGTTGTTAGTCTTTCTCTTTCTCCTTCTCTCCTCTCTTCCCCTTCTCTCTCTCTCTCTCTCTCTCTCGAGTTTTGATTAGGTAAACTGGTACCAAGGGTATAATAATATCGGTGCTGCTATGGATTATTGCTATTCTGTTAAGGCATTCCTGACCAAAGTATTATAAGGTACCAGAATCTTGCTGCCCAGTGCGCCGGGAGGGTGAGCAGACCTCGGAGGGAAATACTAACTATTGCTGTCATACATCACTATTTTTGGCTGCTATTAGATGAGCCCATTTCATGATGGCATTTATGTCATACACCACTTGGCGCAGCACATTGCAGGCAAAGACATGACAGAAGCAATTTCTTGTTACCCATAATGCTCTAGCTGTTTTCTTTCTTAAGATTAAACATAACTGAAGTGTTCTGTCCGGTGAATATTTGAATGTATTGTCTTAATGCACCTAAATGCACTTCCTAGATAAATGTGACGTGTTTGTTGTAACTGCTATGTTTATCAGCTCTTTGCCATACAGCTTATTTGGTTTCTCTCCTATTGCAGCCTGAGCGCTTCAACCGTGGTGGATACGAGGGAGGTTCTGGTTCACAGGGAGCTGTCTGCATGGCATATGGTCTGAACATGGATAAAATGAACTGTGACAGGCTGTTCAACCTGTTTTGTCTGTATGGTAATGTTGTTCGGGTAAGTTATACAAAATAGTTCCGCCAGGATACTGTTCCTCTACACATCTAGCCCTTTAATATCAATCAGTACTGTGTACATCTCACATTAGCTTACAGTGGCAGCTTATTTTGGGTATACTTGCTACCGTGGATGAGGATTTTCTGGAAGCCTGAGTTTTAACTCATGTTTGCATCCATTGCATTGGTGTTCAGGTTGTCATCCCTCATAAGACCTGGCATTTATCAGAGTGAGGTTGGTAAAGAGGTTGTACTTGCAACACTGTGCCAAAGTGAGGACTATTGCAGAGCTCTCTTTCCCATATCCAAGTTCAGAAGTCAGCCGGGAAACACGTGTGGGGAGACTATTAGGATGTCACCAGATCATGGTTCGGCACAGCACATACGGACTGGCTGGGGTTGGGCCTGGGTTTCTTCCACAGGTTTTAGGTATTTCATTGTCTGCAAACTCCAGTCCAATGACTAGAGGGACAGTGCTATTTTACTTACCAACTACTTGCAGTACCATATTTCACTACTAAATGGTGGTACATTTCTTCCTTATATGCTTGTGATTTTAATGAGCATCTCTCTCTTGGATACCAATAACAGTTACATGCTATTGTTGAAGTCTGGGATATCTAGCATTGTGAAATGTTTGACAAAACACTATATACAGCGCCTCTATGCTGCAGGGTAGGCTGTCAGTTGTTGTAATATTCCAACTGTACTAATGGAAGTATGAGCATGTTTACTGAAGATTACTTTCCATGCATTGTTCAAAATGAAATGTCAGTATACAGTTTATAAAGATTTTGGCTTGGATGTATGGCTCTGTGCCTCCAATTCATGTGTGTCTGGTTTTAACACAGCTGAGGGTATTCTTAGGGCAGTTCTTTCAGAGGAAGATGCCCCTCATGCATACACACTAATTTCTGGCTAGTTGATCTACCCTGGCCTGAGACTAGGTGAAAAACATGTCCTGTGTAATACCTGAAAACCCACCCACAACAGAATGTTTATGGAATGTGTAGAAGATGAAATGCAAATATGGTTCTTTAAAAAGTCAGTGCTGAAGATGGTTGACCGAAAGGCTCAAATATTGCCGCTTGGCAGAACATTGGCACAAAACAATATATTTTTCACGATGAGAGAATTGTAAATACGGTTGTCAGAGAGTTCATGAATCTTCTTTTTTTTTCGCGTTTCCATTCTGTTTCAGGATATTGCGGTCAACACCAGCATCTTTCAGCTGTGTGTTGATTCCTAGGCTAGATTACGCTCATCAGCACGCCACGACTTTCTGAGCGACCGGCTCCATACTCTCGTAAGTCACTGGCGCGACTCGAACCCCTTCAAATTCTCGTGCGCTCATGTCAACCACGAGAGTATTCGGGGTTACGGAGAAAGAGCTCATGAATCTGCTGTCATTTTATCACAGACGTCAAGGATGAGTCAGTAAAGATGCTTCACTCATTTGTCATTAATGTCTCAGGGCATAAGATTGTGGTCTGAGCATGATTATTACAGCATTAGGACCAGGAAGACTGACAAAATAACTTCAGGGATGGATAGACGACAGCTGATTATCAAAATCAAAACGTATAAAAGAACAATAATAAAAAGGCATTTATCCTGCCATTTTTAACCTATAAACCAAAACGTTAGCAGTGATATACATCGACAAAGAGCAGACAACAGTATCAAATTAACGAAGGTATGCTTATCCACTTCCACACATGCTTCAAGAATAATCACGGGTTTACCTTATCAAAACAATGTCATTAATTACGTCTTGTTCACTGACTTGTTAAGACTTGACTGATTCACATTGTAGAGTAGCTAGCCTTTACTTGTGATGCACCATTGTGTATCCACTCCCTCTTCCAGTCAGGGGCAAGGAACATGCTGTGAGGGGTGTTATAACCCTGAAATAAGGTGTGACACATTTGTTTCCAAGTACTGGTGTTCCGACTTGGAAACCACAGGTCTTTCAGACACTGAGGTACAGTTTTACAATGTCATTTTTGCAGATCAAGTTTCTGAAGAGCAAAGAGGGGTCGGCCATGATTCAACTGGGAGATCCAATTTCTGTGGAAAGAGCCCTTGGCAATCTGAATAATGCATTTTTCTTCGGCAACAAGCTTCAGCTGAGGTAGGATATTTCATGCCTTTCTTAACTTGACACACACACACACACACTTGTTACATTCTTTGGAGTGACTTATTGTGACTGCTGTCTTGCACTTATTTAATTTATTTTGGGAGTGTTGGGGGTAATCAGTTCAAATATGTGTTTGTGACTTTCATTTATGTTTCTCTCATTCTGTGTGCTTCTTTCAAGTCCTGTGTTTATTAGACATGTGTGTAAACAGAATAGTTCCCTCCTACAAATCTGAATACTAACATCCTTATGTGAAACTGCACAATTTACTTAACTGCTCAAAATTTATGAAATACTGTTAATCTCCCCAGCTAATGCACACTTCATGACGGAGTCTTAACTCCACAAGAGCCCTAAGCTCAGTCAGTAGCTCTAGTTATGAACAAATCTTTTACTTTGGTAAGCTTCAGAAGTCTCCCCAACTCTCCAGTAGAGGGATGTATGCATCAGTTAATTATGTGTGTCTGTTTCTTTTCAGTGTCTCCAAGCAGGCTTTTCTGCAAGAAGTCCCAAACCCACATGAACTGCCCGATGGGACATCATCATATAAGGATTTTATGAGCAACCGCAACAACCGCTTCACCAACCCTGAGTCGGCACAGAAGAATCGCATCCAGAGCCCTTCCAAGGTGCTGCACTTTTTCAATGCTCCCCCAGGAATCTCCGAAGAAGAACTCAATGAGGTAAATACTACATTGAAACAGAACCCACAGCCTATAATCCTGTGGTTACATAGAAATAGATCACGCCAATCATTATACAGCCATCTGTGATAACTGCTTAAACGTAGAGTAAATTCAGTCTTGAGTAATCACATGCTTTATTTGAACGCAAGTTCATTTACTTTGCATATCTGTTGTTACTTAATACATGTTTAGTTCACATTCTTGCTCTGCTGTATGAAACTGTTACATGTATATATTTGGTATCAAACTTATGGCCTGATTAAATGGTAGCTGTGATGTTCTTATTGTTCTGTACAAAGAAAAAGAGATCTGAAGATGAGGGGGCAGAGTTGTGGCTGAGAGGTGAGGAACTTGTACGCCTTGTGCTCAGAAGGTACCAGACTCAATCTCGTCACAGAACTGAGAATGTTTCCAAGAACCATGGGTATCTAGTGACATGTCCCCCATTCCCCTGGCTACTGAGGTAGGATGCCTAGCCTTTTCAAATAAGAGCACACGACAGGATGCTCTGGCTGCAAGATGAGCACATTAAAAATACTTTGACAGTTTTAAATTGTAGAGAGTAGGCCATAGGGTTGCCGCTCTGGGCACAAATGTTGGTGAAAAAACATCACAGGCAGATAGAGCACATTTCCATGGATGGGAGCTAACCTTTCACAAATGCATGCTGAGGTTGGACACTTATTTTGAGGTGCATAACTTGGTGTGACACCATCCTCAACAGATGAACGATCTGAAAACAAACCTCGGTGTGTGAAATACTTCTTCACTGCAGTATCAACCTGGAAAGCCATGACCCCATTTCACTGCCTGTTCCTTCTCTAATGGCAGATGGCTATTTTACAAGTAAATGCTTCAAGTAGTGCGTACCTTTATTCTCAACAGGCAGCGATAGTTGTACAAGTGAATGCCTAGAAGCAGTGCCATAGGCTGGTTGTATAGTTGTGCAAATGAAACTCACTGATCTGCAGATGTGCCAGTTGGGAGGGAGTTGATACTTTCAATGGCGTTTGACCATATCTCATGTCATACGGCAAAAATCATGATGTTGTCTCGGTTGTTTCATATTTCCAATACATCCCTTATTTTTGTTTATACATGCTGCTGCATTATGTAAACATTTTTATTTTCAGCTGTTTGAGAACACCGTTGGAAAGCAGCCACTGAAAATCAAACAGTTCCCATCAAAAAGTAAGTAACCTGTTCATTATTTGATTTGGTTAACATTCTGAGTTAGTGTCTGATAGTTGCAGAAACACTTAGGGAGGTTACTTTACAAGACATAATAACAGAATAGCGCTTCCCCGGGAAGGTTAACCCCGTAAACAAATGCCTGAAGAAGTCTGATGTGGCCTAATGGTGCAAGAACACAGCTCTCCTGTAAACAGGCCCAATGCAATCACGTCCAAAAAAAATTTTTGTTTGATGAACGCAGAAGAATGTAATAGCAATATAACAGAAAACATGACACTTCAGATTGAAATGTAAATGATTTTTCATGTTTATCTGTTATTTAGATATTGTTAGGTGGAATTTGTTTTGTCTGTTTACAGTAGTAGAGCAATATCTATTTGTATTTTGGCTTATACTTTCAACTTTTTCTCCTCATTTGTTGACCTAGTTTATCATTTCCTTGGTAATTTTGTTGACATTCTGCTGTCTCTGTCTGGTGGTGGTGATATCCACTTCCATATCAAGGAATGCAACCCACAAATCTCATCCTGAACAACCAGCCTTATACATGTTGCCTTCCCTTGCCGGGAGACTTCCATTAATGCAAGACCAACACATGATGCATTGGTGCTGGGCTCACTGTTGTCAGTTGAGCCCGTTTCACTACGGCATTTATAAACTGCACCTTTATAGATCACTGCGGCTAAGAGCACTTAAGATCCCATAGTATGGTACTAACATCTGAGGAAGAGTGCTGTTTATTGCCAGAATCAGGGTCGTTTGCCCTGGTATTCACATAGAGCACCAATTCTGGAAAGAAGTGCAGAGCAGACATTTTTCTGTCCTGGAAGGTGAAAGTGATACCCAGTTTACTGGCCCTTTTCTGAGTCTAGCCTGTAAGTGAGCAGATGTATCACCGAACCAGTGATACAGACTTCATTTTGACGTACACATACACTGGTGTTTTTTTGGTGTGCATGCGCTCGCTCGCTTTGAACTCAAGTGTAGTCCATACACAATATTTTCAGTAGTGATGGACTGAACTTTGCATGTGGATTGGCTTTCACTATTGTGTCCCTCGCCATCAGACGAACCCACTCCGACTTCAGAGGTACTTGTAATTAACACCCCAAAGTCAAGGACGACAGGTCAACATTTTAATCCAGCTGTCCGGTGTAGGTGTTGAACCGCTTACCTCGGCATCAGCACACCGGATATTTAAGAACATGCGTTCTTATCCATTCGGCCATGTGGACGTGGACATACGCTGTTATGTTTACATGTTTCTTCATTCATACTTTTATTTTGTTCATGTCAGCATTTTTACAAAGAACATTAAGTGACAACATTGCCTTGTATATTTTGTAGCTGAGCGCAGTAGCACTGGGCTTCTGGAGTTTGATAGCAGGGAAGATGCCATTGAAGCTTTGGTTCTGGTGAACCACACACCTGTCAACAGTGCAGGTATGGTCAGATTTGTTTTATAGCATTGAATTCATTACCCGGGATGGTTAACCCGGTCAACACATGCCCGCAGAAGTCGGATGTGTCGGCCCAACGGCGCAAGAACGCAGCTTTGCTGTAAACAGGCACAACGCAATCACATCCGGAAAAAAAAAACTCTGGATGAACGCAGAAGAAGAAGAATTCATGACCATAAATATATTCACCACAGTATTCACTGTTGCTCGTGGGTACAAGTCCTGATTCAGATTCAGTGGCAAAGTGATCGCCAACCCTCATGCCTGCTATCTCGAACCATGTTTATATATTATCTAGTGCCGCCTTTGATTCCAACTTCTGTCCTTTCCTCACAATGGATGCCTATCTGTACCTGTTAATGTACTTCTCTTGCTGATTGAATGTTATTTATCATTGCTGATGTGGTTGAGAGCTTTAACCCATGGAGTCGCAGTCAAAGTGCAAGCCATTGTTTTATTGTATCGTGCCTCCAATTAGATGTATACAAACAACCAAATAGAATTGTCTCTCCAGATTCGACAGACTAATATACTATTTGCTATGCCATTGTTGCTTATCAAATCTACATGTCTTATAATCTGTAGACATTAGTATTGTTTCATTGTAAACTCTTGTTGTCTGGAAGTGAATTTAAATCTGACTTCTGTAATGCTCATTTGTTCACAAGTAGGTGAGTGACCTGACAGCCTGCAGTGGTTTCTAGTTTTTGTGTCATGTAGAAAATTAGAGCAGCCAAGAGTTGGTCGTGTCAGGTTATTGAGTCCAGCACAAACTGGCATGACATTGTCCCAGCAGAAATCTCGCTGATAGACTCATCCTGGTGAAAGTCATTTCTGGTGTGTTGGTGAATGCTGTGCAGGACTGTGTTGAATCTCTAAGTCCTATGACTTTGCAGTCAGGTTGCCTGAGTCCAGATTTGGACTTTTATCTATCGGAGCAAGGTTGGAGTGCTTTGCTCGCAACTCAATAGCAAAGCACACTATTGAAACTGTTGCAGGGCTCTTTCTGAGCTCCAAAATCAACATCGATGTGTCAGGCCAGTGCTGGAACTTCACGTCTGCAGAGAGGCATGTGAAGATGTAACTAGGCCATGATTCAGAACCACAATTAGGACCTGGCTGAGAGTAGGCCACAGGTGTTAAGTATTTCATTCTCAGCCCACTCCAACCCAGAGCCTAGAGGGAAATGTGCACTGTCAATGCTCTAGTATGTCAGGGAAATGTAGTTAATGCATGTAGAAATCGTTCAACTCTAGTCAGTTGTTGGGTGTTATAGAATAGACCTTGTCTTTATTTTGATAGCAATATGTTTACTGGCCAGGGCTCAATTTACAGTGTAATGTTACAGTAAGAGCTATTGTTACTAAATTCATGGCAAGTCATGTTACCATCTGTTCAGTGAAATGTCATGTTCTTTCTACTTTGCAGGCAGCAAAACACCATTCATCTTCAAGCTGTGCTTCTCCGCCATGCCCCTGTCTGGCTGATCATCTCATGTTGCTGTCATTGATTCTCAAAACATTTGATAGTCTGTTATTTGTTTAGTGTAATGTTGCTGTTGTAGATTTGTGCTTTATTTCACTTGGAGGACATTTGTATATAAACACTTTGCTCCCTGCAAGGACATAGTGCTGGGAGGTTACCGCTGGTTTGTTTTAATTTCACTGAAGTCTTTGACATTTATTGTTGAGCACTTTAGTAAGTTACAGAGTGGCTTTTGTTATGTTTCGTGTTACATGTAGAGGACACAAGTCCAGGTATAATAAAAGTCATTTTATTGACCTCTTGTGTTGTTAGTTCTTGTGTTCTCTCACTATTCAGACTATAGAGTACTGTATACATCTATAGAGTAAAGACAAGAGTACTGCCAGGAATACATCTACAGAGTAAGGATAAAAGAGTACTGTCAGGAATACATCTACAGAGTAAAGACAAGAGTACCAGAAAGAACTGCTGATTTATTTTCACACTGAAATCTTTGTTGAGCACTTTAACAAGTTCAATCAATCAATCATGTGCCATGCCGGAAAGCGTGGGCGGTCATGATTCGCCATTTCACTCGATCACCAGAGTCGTGGATCAGCTCAGTGTTCCTGTCTCGTCCATGCCATGTGGCCAAGCCATCCAGGTATTTTCCTCTCGGTCTTCCTCTTGGTCTGTTCCCCTCGATCTTGCCAGCTGTCACCAAGTTCTCCAGTCCATTTCTTCTCATAACATGTCCAAAAAATTTTGACTGTCTACGTCTAATTTCTCTAATCAATCTACGATTTTCATTTGTCTCTTGTAGTACTTGGTCATTGGTTTTTCTATCTGTCCATGGTATTCTTTGCATTTTCCTCAGAAACCACATTTCTGCAGCCATCAGATGTTTTTCAGCTTGACTGCACATTGTCCAAGTTTCACATCCATACCAAAGAACAGGCTCTATGTATCCCCTCAACACTCTTTTTCTCGTTTCAATTGACATCAATTTATTGGTCAGAATGTTTTTCATCTTGCTAAAGGCTACTTTCGCAATGGCGATTCTTGTTCTAATCTCTTCAAGGCATCTGCCATCAGATGTTATGACTGTTCCGAGATAATTGAACCGATTCACTTGTTGAAGAATATTCCCATTTACTTGTATATTACATTGTGGTACTTCGTTCTTCCTAGTGACGACCATAACCTGTGTCTTCCTACAATTTAATTCCAACCCCAGCTGCTCACTGTGTACAACCACAGCGTCTACTAATTGTTGCAGATCCTGTGCATTGTCTGCAATCAATACTGTATCATCTGCATATCTAATGTTATTTATGTTTCGTCCTCCAATGCTGATTCCATTTAGGTCTTCTACATTTCTGAAAATATTTTCACTGTATAAGGAAAAAAGATCTGGAGACATTACACATCCCTGCCTAACACCTCTCTTAATAGGTTGGTATTGTCCTACTTCATTATCAATTCTTATGGCAGCTTGTTGTTTCCAATATATGTTTTTTATAAGTCTAATGTCTTTCCCATCAATTTGTAGATCTGCAAGCATATCCACAATGTTGACATGTCTTACTCTATCAAAAGCCTTTGTGTAGTCAATAAAGCAAAGATGTATATCCTTGTTTACTTCTAAAGCACGTTCAATAACTGTTCGCAGCATATACACAGCATTTACTGTACCTTTTCCTTCTACAAAACCACATTGTTCTTCCCCTATTTCAGGTTGTATTTTCTTCCTCACTCTTTGCATGATAATTCGTAACAAAATCTTTGTGATGTGACTCATTATACTAATTGTTCTATGTTGATCACATTCTAAGGTTCCTGATTTCTTTGGGATTGCAATAAATACAGAATTACATAATTCAGAAGGTATATCTCCAGTATCATATAATGTGTTCAGCAGTCTAGTGACTTGCTCTAGTCCAAATTCTTCTAAAGCTTTAATCATTTCTGTTGTGATGTTATCTGCACCGGGGGCCTTGCCAGCTTTCATATGCTTAAGAACATTTTGAACCTCCATCTTTAAAATTGCTGGTCCTTCATTATTAAATCTAATAGCATACTGTTCCTCTCTGTTATCATTATACAGGTCTTTCACATAATCTGTCCATACATGTAGAATCTGATCTTTTTCTATTATGATTTTGCCATCTTTAGTTCTTAGACAGCCTGTTGATGTACTTGTTCTTTTATTAGTAAGTTCCTGAATCCTTTTGTGCACTAATTTGGTATTTTGACTGTTGTGTTGTTTTTCAATTTCTAAGCACTTTTCCTCAAGCCATGATTCTTTTGCCTTCCTACATAATATTCTGACTTGTCTGTGAATTTCTTCATATTTGGCAGGATTATTTTTGTTGAGTCTTCTTGTTTCCATTAAGTGTAAAATTTCCTCAGTCATCCATTTCTTACGACCCACCTTCTTTAATTTTGGAATAGTTGTTTCTGCAGCCATATTGATTGAATTCTTTAACATTTCCCATTGATCATCCACATCCTGGAATAGGATCTCTAGATCAGACAATATTTCAAATCTGTTCTGTACTTCTATGTTGAATTTGTTTTGTATTTCCTTGTCATTACTCAATGTACACAAATCATATTTAGTGTTCCCTGTTGTATACTTGACTTTCTTCAACTTTATCCTCAATGTTCCTATGAGTAATCTGTGGTCACTATAACAGTCAGCACTGGGAACTGTTTTTGCTACTGTTAGGGCGTTTCTAAATCTTCTGCTAATGAGAATGTAGTCAATCTGGTTTCTAATCCTGCTATCAGGACTCCTCCAGGTCCATAATCTTCTAGGGTGTTGCTTGAACCAGGTGTTTCCTACAATCATTTCCTGTTCTTTTGCCCACTCTACTAGTCTGTATCCTCTTTCATTTCTCACTCCTAAACCATAGTTTCCTACTGTGTATCTATCCCCTTGATTTCCTACTTTTGCATTGAAGTCCCCTATTATAATGTTTATTTCTGAATGTTTACATTTCTTTAAGGCAGACTCTATGTCATTATAAAATTCCTCTACACTATCTTCACTGGACTCTCCTGTTGGGGCATATACTTGAATAACATTTATGTTAAAAGGTCTGCCACTCAATTTAACTAGTAGTACTCTGTCCGACACGGCCCAATATCCCTGAACAGACGTTGATGTTTTCCGGTCCAAAACTATTGCCACTCCCCCATGCCGATCCTCACCTCCAGAATAAATAATCTTAAAATCTTTATGTATCTTGATGCCTGCTCCTGTCCATCTCGTTTCGCACATACCTAATATATTAATTTTTTCTCTTTGAATTTCTTGTGTTATGTTCTCTAATTTTCCGTCGTTGTTTAACGTCCTAACGTTCCATGTTCCTAATTTTAATGTCTCTGTCCTTGTCTTGCGATGATCAGTCTTTAAGCGAATCATAATAAACTAGGCAATTTCAAAGAGGTAGTTTGCCGTTGCTTTCCTCTATGGCAGTGACCATACTGGCCGGATGACCGCAATCAGTGTCTCTCGAAAGAGAGAAAGCTTGCCGTCACGAAACTCGAGACCATAACCAACAAATATCTGTCGGCTGCCCTCATAATTTCATCCACCACCTGCCTTCCGTGGCTTCTTTTGAACTCTTCCAATTAACGAACACGAAATAACATCACATAATCCAAAGGAAAAACACTATCCACACGAATTTCACGGGAATTTCCATAAGGAATCCACAGAAAAACACTGAACAGCTTCTCCACCAAGACAGCGAGTCATCGCGTCGCCATTACACCGGAAGATCATTATAGAATATAAATTACACACAGGTGGCATGTTAAGCTCCCGCGAAAAGATGACTTACTGAACGCAGACACTGCACATACCTTACAATGGACTCCATAAAGGTGAAACGGAGCGAAAATTATCCAAAGCCAGAAACTATCATTCATTCAGTAATATATCCATTGCAGAACCTCGCTCCCATAACAACCTTCCATAAAACCTCCGGATCATAAACAAGATGCCCTGCGTCTGATACACCCATCTGAAGATCATCCGCCACATCTTGCACCCATCTTCTCTTTGGCCTTCCTCTTCCTCTCTTCCCCGGCATATACCCCTCCATTATTGTTCTCGCCAAACTTTCGTGATGTTTCAAGTGACCAAACTTTCAATTTTCTTTTTTTTTTATCGTCTTAGCCAACTTTTAATATTCAGTTCTTGAAGTTTGGATGCATTTGTTCTTTACTTTACCCAAGATATTCTTAGAACTCGTCTCTAACATTTATATTCAAAGGCATTTACGCGCTGTTCAGCTTGTTTAGTAAGTGTCCAGGTCTCACATGCGTATGTTTCAATGGGAAAGATGCATGCTCTTAAAAGTCTAATTTTTATAATTCTGTTTGTCGCACTCCACAATTTATTCAATTGTTTTAGTCTGTGAAGAGCTATAGATATTCGTCGTTAAATTGAATTAAGTCACCATTGTTGGTACATGACCCAATTTATTCAAAATGTTCCTCCACCTCCAATGTTTCCTCATTAACATATATTTCTCTCTCCATAATAGTTTTATCTGCATGCAGATATATAATAATGAAGTAGTATAATAAACATATAGAACACCACCGACGTTTCCATTCTAAGAATCTTTCAAGGACAGGACAACGCAAATATAAAGAGAAAAAGAACACATTGTAAAATATGTGAACACAACTCCATTGTTGTCAATAAGGCACACAAGTAGGGTTTAATATGGTTTTGAAAGGTGCTCTTATACTACCAAAGTTGAGTACAATTCAGCTGCCAAAATGCCAGATAGGAAATGTGTAACCAAAAGTGTGTAAACATAAATGTATAAAGGGGAGACAGTAGAGTTATACAGTGGCATTTACATTACACCCTGCTGGATGGAAGCAACCCAGAGAGTTTATTAACTGGCTTTCAATTTTAAGCCTAATGAAGTTAGAGAAGTATGGCTTCAGTGTAGTGACCCATACATCATCGATTCCATTGTGGTCAGAAGAATTGAAATGGTTAGGGACAGGTTTGTCAGTTTTGAACAATCTCTAAGATGTTCCATATATCGCTCGGCAAGGCGTTTGTCTACCAGACTGTCCAATATACTTAATTAATTGTCACATCGTTTACAGATGATAACATATTAGGTTTCGGGATATGCATGTAAATGAATCTTTCAATGAGAAGGTGTCCATGTAAATGAATCTTTCAATGAGAAGGTTCCTAGTAAGAATGTAATCACAGGGGTTTGAATAACGTGTGGGCATGTCAAACATTTGTTACTGTGACATTCAAATGTACCCACAGATGACGTCTGTAGGGAGGGGTCTGGACAAGGTGGTCACTGAAATTTATTGCTTTGACGAAAATTACCATAAGACCGATAGAAAACTGCACGAGTGCTGGGTCTGATCTCAGGATTGACCACTGTCGGAGAAAAATATCCTTGATGGCCTGGGCATGTGGATGAAAGGTGACGATAAGTTTAGGTTCATTATTTGGAGGTGGTGTTTCACGCGAGACTTGTGTTATGCGATAGAAGTCTGTAGACTGAATGTGCTCTGGGTACGCCCGTCTGCGGAAAAAGTCTAGCATTCCATGGGCTTTCTCTAGGAACTCATTATCAGGTTATAGTCGACGGATCAACACCACGGCACACGGGTGTAACACATAAGTGCTCCGTTCTACTCCTAACTCAAGCCGGATAACCTCAGCTCAGTGCACGAACTCCGTAGCACCGGCGAGGATCATTAAATACTTGGGAGGGGGGGGGGCTGAGTGGTCTTGAGGTATGGTGTCCGCCTCGAGTGCTGGAGGTTCCAGGTTCAAGACCCGGTGAGGGCCGGGATTTTTTCACGTGGACTTTTAGTAACAAAAATTTACCCTGGTTTCTGGGTCGGAAGCTCAGGTGTATTGTTGCGCATGTAAAAAAATCCCATGGCAGTTGGAAATCGAAAAAGAGTAGCCTAACTGCTCTGCCCGGGCAAAATTTCGAGTAAAAAAAACATCGTCATTATCAATCTGACCAGATACGACGAAGACAAAGTATCTGGAAATATAGAATAGAATCTTTGCAACTTTTGGGGTGGGTTGAACTGCATAGGAGGAAACCGTGAGCATCGATAGGGTTATAGTATACGGAGGTCGTGAGACCTGTTAGATTTATATTAATTGTGATATCTAGGAAATTGACCGAAGTGGTAGAAATTTCTGCAGTAAATTCGATCGACGGATGGCAGTTCTGGACATAATGTTTATTAATGAAACGGTTTAGCTCCTCGTCTGTCATGTCAGTTTAATAAAAGTCATTTTATTTACCTCTTGTGTTCTCTCACTTTTAAGGTTGTCAAATTACATCTACAGCTTATTGAATGCAACAATGAGACTTAATCAGCTGATTAAACACAACAATGAGACTTCAACAGCTTAAGAACAACAATGAGACAGTGTTGAACATAACAATGAGACTTAATCAGCGTGTTGAACACGACAATGAGACTTAATTAAATCAGCGTATTGAATACAAGTCAGAATATTATGTAGGAATATTATGTAGGAAGGCAAAAGAATCATGGCTTGAGGAAAAGTGCTTAGAAATTGAAAAACAACACAACAGTCAAAATACCAAATTAGTGCACAAAAGGATTCAGGAACTTACTAATAAAAGAACAAGTACATCAACAGGCTGTCTAAGAACTAAAGATGGCAAAATCATAATAGAAAAAGATCAGATTCTACATGTATGGACAGATTATGTGAAAGACCTGTATAATGATAACAGAGAGGAACAGTATGCTATTAGATTTAATAATGAAGGACCAGCAATTTTAAAGATGGAGGTTCAAAATGTTCTTAAGCATATGAAAGCTGGCAAGGCCCCCGGTGCAGATAACATCACAACAGAAATGATTAAAGCTTTAGAAGAATTTGGACTAGAGCAAGTCACTAGACTGCTGAACACATTATATGATACTGGAGATATACCTTCTGAATTATGTAATTCTGTATTTATTGCAATCCCAAAGAAATCAGGAACCTTAGAATGTGATCAACATAGAACAATTAGTATAATGAGTCACATCACAAAGATTTTGTTACGAATTATCATGCAAAGAGTGAGGAAGAAAATACAACCTGAAATAGGGGAAGAACAATGTGGTTTTGTAGAAGGAAAGGGTACAGTAAATGCTTTGTATATGCTGCGAACAGTTATTGAACGTGCTTTAGAAGTAAACAAGGATATACATCTTTGCTTTATTGACTACACAAAGGCTTTTGATAGAGTAAGACATGTCAACATTGTGGATATGCTTGCAGATCTACAAATTGATGGGAAAGACATTAGACTTATAAAAAACATATATTGGAAACAACAAGCTGCCATAAGAATTGATAATGAAGTAGGACAATACCAACCTATTAAGAGAGGTGTTAGGCAGGGATGTGTAATGTCTCCAGATCTTTTTTCCTTATACAGTGAAAATATTTTCAGAAATGTAGAAGACCTAAATGGAATCAGCATTGGAGGACGAAACATAAATAACATTAGATATGCAGATGATACAGTATTGATTGCAGACAATGCACAGGATCTGCAACAATTAGTAGACGCTGTGGTTGTACACAGTGAGCAGCTGGGGTTGGAATTAAATTGTAGGAAGACACAGGTTATGGTCGTCACTAGGAAGAACGAAGTACCACAATGTAATATACAAGTAAATGGGAATATTCTTCAACAAGTGAATCGGTTCAATTATCTCGGAACAGTCATAACATCTGATGGCAGATGCCTTGAAGAGATTAGAACAAGAATCGCCATTGCGAAAGTAGCCTTTAGCAAGATGAAAAACATTCTGACCAATAAATTGATGTCAATTGAAACGAGAAAAAGAGTGTTGAGGGGATACATAGAGCCTGTTCTTTTGTATGGATGTGAAACTTGGACAATGTGCAGTCAAGCTGAAAAACATCTGATGGCTGCAGAAATGTGGTTTCTGAGGAAAATGCAAAGAATACCATGGACAGATAGAAAAACCAATGACCAAGTACTACAAGAGACAAATGAAAATCGTAGATTGATTAGAGAAATTAGACGTAGACAGTCAAAATTTTTTGGACATGTTATGAGAAGAAATGGACTGGAGAACTTGGTGACAGCTGGCAAGATCGAGGGGAACAGACCAAGAGGAAGACCGAGAGGAAAATACATGGATGGCTTGGCCACATGGCATGGACGAGACAGGAACACTGAGCTGATCCACGACTCTGGTGATCGAGTGAAATGGCGAATCATGACCGCCCACGCTTTCCGGCATGGCACATGATTGATTGATTGAATACAACAAGCAGATTTAAAACAGTGGATTGAATACAAGAAGAAGGATTAAAACAGCGTATTGAATACAAGAAGAAGATTTAAAACAGCTTATTGAATACAACAACGAGACACAGTATTGAATACAACAATGGGACTAGTTTTTTAGTTTAGTTTAACAGTTCAACATCATGGCACACGGGTGTTAACCCATAAGTGCTCCGTTCTACTCCTAACTCAAGCCTGAGTCTTGAGAATCTCAGCTTATTGCACGAACTCCGCAGCACCGGCGAGGATCCTGAAATACTTTGGGTAGATTTTTAACTCGAAATTTTGCCCGGTCAGCGCCGTTAGGCTACTCTTTTTCGATTTCCAACTGCGAAGTTGGATTTTTTTTTTTACGTGCGCAACAATACACACGGGAGTCCGATCTCACTACCCACAGATCGAAGGATATTTTGTTATTAAAAGTCCACGTGAAAAAATTCCGGCCCTCACGGGGGCCTGAACCAGGGACCTCCAGCACTCGAGGCGGACACCATACATCGAGACCACTCAGCCCCCCCCCCCCCCCCCAAACAATGACACTTCAACAGCTTATTGAATAGAATGGCTTGAACAGCTTATTGAATACACCAGCTTTTTGAATACTTCTTCTGCTGTGTTCATCCGGAGTTGTTTTTTTTCCCGGACGTGATTGCGTTGTGCCTGTTTACAGCAGAGCTGCGTTCTTGCGCCGTTAGGCCAACACATCCGACTTCTGCGGGCATTTGTTGATCGGGTTAACCTTCCCGGGGGCTTTTTGAATACAACAATGACTTAAACAGCTCATTGAATAAAACAGTTATACTTAAACAGCTTATTGAATACACCAGTGAGACTTAAACAGCTTATTGAATACAACAATTTGACTTAAACGGTGTATTGAGTACAACAATCATGCATTTTAGGTTCCCCCTTTTTATTGAGTATTGATCAGAATATCCACGATGAAGCGCTTACCCCGCGAAGTAGCCACACTTAGCCATTCCGGGGCTGACCTTCAGCTGGGGGTAACCGGTCGTGTTGTCCATCTTCTTCCAGTGCAGAATAATGGGCAGGTATGGTTTGGGGCGCTGGACAGGCTTCAACTTGTTCGTCATTTCTGGGCCTGATTCAGAAGCTGGACACCGAAATTTGGCGGGAGTCATGTTAAGATGTCCAACATGGCGCACACTGAGACAGTTCTCGGCTAAAATTGGCAAGTCTTTAGGACACTGTACGCGTTTTTTAGTTAGCTGTTTGTTCCATTGAGGAACTACTTCTTTGAAGGAGATCTCTTGCATGGCTGCCTCTCGTAGCCGCTCTTGCTGTGTGCTTCCTATAATAATTCTCTTGTCCTCATCTTCACCAATCCGTTTTTGTTTTTCTCTGATTTCTTGTTCTTCTGCTCTGAGTTTCTCATCCCACCAGTCGGCCATGGACCAGCCGCTGAAATGTGAAAGACAGCAAACATTTGAGAAGGAACAGGCTGGTTTACAGTTATACAATACGCTCGTATTGGATGGGACGCAGAGGTGTTTTCAAGGCACCAGGGCCGGGATCTATACTGGCCAAGACCTGCTGACACGTCCACGTCGTGCGTCCTGGGCAACAGGTCCCTTCGGGGTCCTGGCTAACATCAGTAGGATCGATGATTCCTCCGAAGCCAGAGAGTATCTGCCTGCACGGCGAGGAACCACCAGTCTTCTCACCAACAAGCCAGACATGGGACAACGGATACTCACGCAAACCTCAGGTCCGGTATGACATCACATTGATGTTGGACAACAGGATGTCTTCATCCGACATACAGGACTTCGCGCTGGAGTTCACAGCCAGCGAACACAAGCAAGCAAGCTCGTATTGGATAACAGAGCAGGGAGTTTCCCGTCTTGACTTTCAAAGGAAAGGAAGTAATTATTAGAGTAAAATATTCCTTTTATCAAACTGTCTTTTACCAAAAGAGCGTCTTTTCCCAAATTGTCTTTTATTAAACTCCGTGTGTGTTCTTTTACCAAATATGAATATCTTTAACTAAACTATTTCTTAGACAAAAATTAGTTTTTCATTTCCAAACTATGTGTTTCTATTACCAAACTGTGTGTCTTAACAAAACTTTGTATGTTACCATGCTTTGTGTTTCTTTAACTATATTATGTGTCCTTTGCCCCGTTGGTTAGGTTTTGACGTTAAGTCAACCATCACTGTCACTGCATACGGACACGGGCAGAATGTCCGCAAAGTGCACGCACTTGAAAGCCTGGCGATGGGGGGGGGGGGGTGTGTTTCCTCCCCGCGATATGTGTACGCCAAAATCACGCATACTAAATATTCCCATATCTTATCTAATCTCAAAACCTCATCTCACCGTGTAGCTTGTGGTGTCGTGGTGAAGCATAAACAGTGAGAGAGTGCCCGTTTATGGGCTTCATAAATGCAAGATTCCCATGGACTTATGACTGACTGACTGACTGACCGGCACCTTGCCGTCTTGACAGACGATAGTTTGTAAAATGGAGTTATCTCTCCATAACACAAAGCCTGGGCTGAATTTAGAGATCATTTGTTGCCCATGCAGCATGATCCCTCTCTCGGTCTGTCTAGTTTACTCCAGAGGAAAGGTGACAACAATACGTCTGGAACAAAACACAATGCAGAAGCTGCGGGATCAGCAAAGCAATGCTCTAACTGTCCGCCTGTCGGAGCTTCGATCCTAGACCAGTTTCCTGGTCTGCCCTGCCATGACATTTAGTCTTTAGGTTGCATTTCCTCACACCAGGATAAGGCTTGTACCCTCCCAATTGCGCTCTTCCGCCCGAAGCCGTTGGCACAATATTGGGTGTCGGGTTTGGTAAGTGTCGCCCACCATTCGGTGCTGAAAGAAAGCAGGTAGTACCGTCTACTGTCATACGGTAGCCCAGTCATATCTGACCAAGACCTGACTTAACATGGACTTATATTGCCACATAGCGATTGCCCGTACACATCATGCAGAAAGGAGAAAAAGGAAAATCCCAAGGGATAGCAATGGGGACAGTGCAATAGGAAACCAAAGAGACGGGAAGCGTCACAAAGAAACGTAAACCTAGCGACCAAGGCATACGCTGTGGAGCCATATTATGAACCGGTCGTGTTTACAAATTCTGGAAACCGAAACCGTGTGGCAAGGAATGTTTGGATGCGATGATTCGATGATCTTCGAGTGAAGAACAACAGGAGGCGATTGTTGATAAGAATCCATGGATGGATAGAAGAACAGGGAATCGAACCTAGACGAATCTTGAACGAACGAAACAGCAAGGATCTAAGTAAACTGTGGTAGGGAAATAGGCAGTCAGAGCAAACGGTACAGAGGGTGATTCCTGGTTAATTTTAGTAGATGTTGTCCCTGCGGCAAGGGAGCTCTATGATACCGTTTGGAATTTGATCTTATGATTCTGCAAGGCCGAAATTAAAGGACTTGAACTGTTTGCCGAGCTACGTGTTGTATTTTCCTGTTTACCAATTTTAAGGTGAGACTTTGAGATCTTGTTGTCGTTACGCATTGACGAGCTAACTGCTTCGTCTTAGATCTTCATTTGTTATTATTGTTCAGAAGAACGGGATTTACGACAAGGCATATATCCCCCGTCTATCGTTCACATGATGTGCCTCTTCTTCTAGTCCAATGTGGTTTGTACACCGGATCTTGGACAGTAAGGGCGGTCACATCACCCACAGATACCGATTAGTCTATACAAATATGGAGGTAACACCATACGCCCAATGCGACGTGAGGCGTGTAGAAAGGTCCTTGACTTCACGTATATTTCAAATTATAGGCGGAGGATGTACCTTCGGGTAAATCCTCCAGAAAAAGCAGAAGGAAAAGACATAGAGACTGACTTGTAATACATGCTTCTTTTATAGGAAAAGACAGAGACTGACGTGTAATACATGCTTCCTTTATGGAAAAAGAAGAAGACATAGATACTGATTTGTAATACATGTTTCCTTTATGGAAAAAGAAGAAGAGATAGAAACTGACTTACAATACTTGCTTCTTTCACTGAAAAAGAAGAAGAGGGAAACATGGAGATACACCTGTAAATCATGCTTCTTTTACTGAAAAAGAAGGAGAGAGAGACACACCTGTAATACATGCTTCTTTTACGGAAAAAGAAGAAGCAGAAGAAGAAGAAGAAGAAGAAGAAGAAGGAGAAGAAGAAGAAGAAGAAGAAGAAGAAGGAGAGAGAGAGAGAGAGAGAGACAGACAGAGACAGAGACAGAGACAGAGACACACCTGTAATACATATTTCTTTTACTGAGAAAGCAGAAGACAGAGACATGGAGACACACCTGTAATACATGCTTCTTTTACGGAAAAAAGTCAATCGGGCATCTATGATCTGTTCGGCGTCGTACATGTGTCTCTTGTAGCTGACGTTGGGGCGGAGTTTGCCGCATGGGTGGTTGTGGGAGATGGAATACTTCCTCAGTTCGTAGACATCAAAGTCGCTCCTGTCGTTTCTAACCCTCAGCTGGTCTCTGATAAACTTCGCCAGCTCCTGCAGAATGTAACAGAGACAGGCACCTGTTGGTTAGCAGGAGACTTGGAAAACTTATTGAGAAAACGCAAAGAATACCACGAACAGACAGAAAACCAGTCAGCAGGTTCTACAAGAAGCAAATGAAAACCGTAAACTGATTAGAGAAATTAAACTGAGACAGTCAAGATTTTTTGGGGGCACGTTATGAAAAGAAACGGGCTGTGTGGCGGAGGGTTTACAGACGCAATTCGTAATCCCGCATACCGCGTTAGAAACATAGCTGCGGGCGATTTGGCAGCAGACCGCCTTGCGTTGGTTTCTATACAACGGTATGAGTGCTGGTCGTTCAGAAAGCAATGGCAAATTAAGGAATGTAAATTTGTCAAGAAATCATAAAACAGGCAAAGAACTCTGGGCTTAGCTGTGGCGTCCTGTAAAGGATATGCAACTGACGTAATGAGAAAAAATAAACCAAAGAACTTGGTGACAACTGGTAAGATTGAGGAGAGAAGAACAGGTGAAGGCAGAGAAGTAAATATCTAGATGGTTCGCTACATGGCATGGTCGAGACAGAACGCATCCACGACTCTGGTGATTGTGTGAGATGGCGAAACATAATCGCCAACGCTTATCGGCATGACGCATGATGATGATGTTGGAGAAAATAGCGGGCGCAGAAGCGAAGTTGCAGACAATTGGGTTGATAATGGCACCAGCACGGAAGGGCGCGGGTTAGACGTCAGGACTCATCGCCTGCGATGGTGAGGGAACGATTGGCAACCTACACCCCCGTACATTCAGGCCTACAAAATGTGAAGGCGCTATCACATCACGGATTCATAGCAGAAAACTACTTCAGGACAAATTGTGATTATTTATTCTGGAGAATAATGTAAGACAGAGTGTTCTGAAATGTTATACAGAACCTGTTTATGGCAGTGACTGTTACATGAATGAACAAATTATAACACAATTGGAATCAACGTAATTGTGGTTCCTGAGGTGAATGTTGCGAATACCTAGGACTGCCAGAGCAACTAAGGATGATTGTCTTACAGAGGTTAATGAGCGTAGAACATTATAAACAACTATAAGAAACAAATAGCATTATTTCACGTGATGAAGAAATCAAGACTCCGATAACCCGGCAAATCTTACACACCGCAAATTTCCCACGTCATCAACAGGACGCTATATTTTGTAAACCTGTCACATGATTCATTGGGACAATGTGTTTCGAGTGTTCTTTAACACACAACATGATCGCATGTTAAAACTGGCCGAGGCAATTGCTATTCACTTACAAAAACCAACTTTGTGCAAAGAAAAGCAACAACAACAAAATATAATAGTGGGTTTAAAATTACAGTGGTAGATAATTCAAATGCTTGCTTGCTTGTGTTCGCTGGCTGTGAACTCCAGCGCGAAGTCCTGTATACCGGATGAAAACATCCTGTTGTCCAACATCAGTGTGATGTCATACCGGACCTGAGGTTTGCGTGAGTATCCGTTGTCCCATGTCTGGCTTATTAGTGTGCAGACTGGTGGTTCCTCGCCGTGCAGGCAGATACTCTCCGACTTCAGAGGAATCAACGATTCTACTGACTTTAGCCAGGACCCCAAAGGGACCTGTTGTCCAGGACTCTCGGCGAGGACGCGTCAGTAGGTCTTGGCCAGTATATAACCCAGTCCTGGTGCCTTGGAAACACATCTGCGTCCCATAATTCAAATGGCTATGTAGATATTTGTGTTGTATATTTCAGCTTGAAGGATTTATCTTATTGTTTTAGTTTATGTTGTGCCATTTCTGCAGCATGTACCTGACGAGATGCAGTAAAATATGCCAGTAAATAAATTCAGCAATCTAGTGATTGTGTCTTCATTGTTCACGTTTCCCTTAAAAACCGTTGAGATAACTCAGTGTTACTATCCGTAATATTTTAAACATTCCTCTGTAAAATCACAAGTCTGTACCCTATATACAATTTGTAGTGTCTTTACTGATTGTCTAGGATGAAACACACACATGGGTGCCACGCTGTAGCTAGCAAGCTTGTCTGTCGGCCTAGTGTCATGTGTTCAAATCCTCAACGAGATGGGGACTTAAATTTTATTTTTTCGCTCGCTCGCTTAGAACCAGAGCGTAGTCCATACACATTAATTATATTAGCCCCCAAAAAATTGAGACAGAAATGATGCTGGACGGATTGAGACGGTGGCATGGAGGAATATCATCAGCAGAGTTGATCCAGAACACCAAAGACCGAGATCTGTGGAGAGCCATGAACGCCTACGCCAGCCGGCACGGCACTTGTAGATGTTGTTGATGATGATGAGACTGAATTTTGCGCGGGGATTAACTTTCATTATTACCAGTGTCCCTCGTCATCAGGCAAACCCACTCCGACTTCATAGATACTTGTAATTTACGGCTCCAAGTCAAGGAAGAGAAGTCAACGTTTTAGTCCAACTGGCCGGTGTTGAGGTTGATCTCCTACCTCAGCATTAGCACGCCGGATGTTTAAGAACTAGTCCTCTTATCTATTCAGCCATGCTGACCTCTGGGGACTTTAATCAAACTGACCCGGGGTGGGTATCAGGAAATGTTATGGGAAGTAAAAGCGACCGGCGGGAGACTGCTTTATCGCCTATCGAGTATCGATTGGTCTATACAGTTATGTGCTTAGCACATCAAACAGGGTCAGCCTCTACTACGATACAAAGATGTGTGTAAGAGGGACATGATTGATACAGGCATTGATAATGCACATTGGGACCACGTCGCCGCTGAACGTGTTGCATGGAGGGCAACTATCAGAAATGGAATAAAGACAAAGGAGAAAATGATTGCAGATAAAGCACACACAGAGCGTCAGAGACGTAAGATGGTGCAAAATGGTGGAAGTGACCATGTTTTCACATGCACCTACTGTTGGCAAACATTTGCAGCAAGAATTGACCTTACCAGCCACACTCGCCACCGCCATGGATCGTAGTTATTGCCATATGACAGTTATTAAGCCTTTTTGAAGCACAATGTACCAAACTATCGTCTGTCAAGACGGAAAGGTGCCAATGATGATGATGAATGATGGAATGACATCAAACAAAACAAGCAGATGCTACAGCAGTGGTTCTCAACCGGTGGGGAATTCCCCCCCCCCCCCACCCCTAGGGAAATTTTAGGGTTTACAGGGGGGGGGGGGAATTAAGATTATTTCAAGATCGCGTTAATACAAGAACCGATTACTTGATATTGTGTTTCCCTTCATACTGTAGGGTTCTGTACGTCTCACCCTTCTAAACTTCAATTTATAAAGTAAGTAGAGCCACAAATCATGTTTTATGTGGACGTCTAGACTCGTAGCACATGGAGCAGAACGGGAAATCTTGCGGTTGTGTCCGGGGCCATAAAATGGGTCTCTCACAATAAAACAGATTCCAAATATAAATACAATCCAAGTATGCAAAAATAAACACTACTTTCCATCTGGCTGTAAATTTATTTCATTTCGAAACATAAAAAAAAGTGTAATTTACCGATTAATACTCTATTGAGCTTGGAGAGAGAGAGAGAGAGAGAGAGAGAGAGAGAGAGAGAGAGAGAGAGAGAGAGAGAGAGAGAGAGAGAGAGAGAGAGAGATGGACATGTGAAACATACACGCAGCGTATCCTTGTGAAAGTTGAAAGGAAGACTTAACACTAACAAAGTCAACACAGTGATATACTCAAACAAAAGAAAACAGACTGCGCCTTGTGAATACACTGCTTTGTGTGGAATAATAACAGGACGAGACAAAAACTGGAACATTTTGTGGCAACTTGAAATATTTGTGGAAAGAGAGACAAGGAAGACAGAATGAGAAAGTTCTTGACAGTCTTGTTTCATGGCACGAAAGGGTGGCAGCACACGAATTGATAAATGTCGCTCGCGATAGGAAGGTGTGGAGAAACATTATCTGCTCCGTAGTCGGAAGCACTTGATAACAATGATGATATGTTTGAAAAATCTGAGAGAGAGAGAGAGAGAGAGAGAGAGAGAGAGAGAGAGAGAGAGAGAGAGAGAGAGAGAGAGAGAGAGAGAGAGAGAGAGGTGTTTCCTCCCCACTGAGGTGAATATTCATAGAGAGATACAATTGGTTGCTATAATCTTTAACTAGACGCCTTCTTCTTTATGTCATACAAAATATATACAATTGGTTGCTATAATCTTTAACTAGACGCCTCCTTCTTTATGTCATAGAGAGAGATACGATTGGTTGCTATAATCTTTAACTAGACGCCTCCTTCTCTATGTCACTTGGAGTGGCTCGCATTTCACGGTCAATAATACTTCCAGGTGAGGTACTCCCACGGGTAGGACACGCTGGCCTGCAGAAGTCTGTCGCTCCTTGGCGGGATGTTGCTGGTGTAGAGATGACTCTCCGTGTTGCCTGGCGGGTGGTCGTTCAGACAAAATTTGTAGATGCGAGGCAGGTGGGAGTAGGGAAGAGGATACCAGTTTGGCTGGCGATGGGTAAACAGACATTCCAGCGCTTTTTGCATATTCTGGTGAGAGACAGAAAGAAAGAAGGAGGGGATAAATTGTGCATGGATTTGGGAGCAATAGACTTGAAAAATCTGGCAAGTGTAAATGGCGTAGTGATTGGCAACAAAGACAGAGACAGCATAGTAACAAAGATAGAGACAGTATGACAAGAAAGACAGAGATAGGGTGGTAACATAATAGAGACAGCAGGATAATAGAGATAGAGCTAGCACAGTAACAACAACAGAGACAGCATGGCAACAGAGATAGAGACAGCGTAATGGATTCAAACACACATTACGGATTCAAAGAGTATGCTTAGTAAGGCGGAGAAGGAATGTTTCGTGTGGAATGGCTCTCGTCGCTTCAGAGGTCACAGATTGTGAGAATTGTATGGATATTTTGCCCTGGCCATGCGGGGGTGCGGGGGAATGAACAGGCTGATAGGTTAGCAGGGAATGCATCTCTTGGCGGCAGATTGCCTATGGACAAGGGGGAGTTGGTCGTTCGCTTATGGGAAAAGGTGGAGAAGGCGGAGAAACAGATTGAGAACCCATATGTGGAAAGAATAAGATTACGGGGGATCGGCAGGGGTTCTGGACGAATCTCAAAACTGAGAGGGAAGACCAGGAGAACATTTAATCAGATAGTGGTGGGAACGATTAATAGTATGACTCTTCCCTGGCCGTTGAACGAGGGGACGGAGCATGTGTGGGAATGTCCTGAGTGCAGTGGTGTCGGTTCTTAACTCAACTCAACACAGAGACAGCGTGGCAATAGAGAAAAAGGTAGGTCCTTTCAAACGTGTCTAGGGCAGTGCTGTGTCTGCCTTGTTGTATGTCATCTGTAAAGTACGGTGTTTATATATGGAGTCACGATGAAATGATACGTGTTTACTGCATCCCAGCAGACTTCTCTCTGGCCGTTCTGTCAAAAAATATGAATGCCGAGAAAAGAAAATTATGGGGACAGAATTACAGGGGAAGCGTATATAAAAAGGACCACAACGTAGTGGTGTGATAGATACTTTAAACGTATTATCAATAGAAACAGGACATATGGTTTATGATAAAAAGACATTTTGAAAGACTTTCCTGAGGTCACCATACTTCATAGGATGAGTCACTGGATGAAGGATGTGGAGAGATTATCTACATTTTTAAAAATAAAAATACCGACAATTTTCTTCTTCTTCCTCTTCGTTCGTCTGAAATGTTTGTTTTTGGACGTAATTGAGTTGTGCATGTTTACAACAGTGCTGCGATATTTGCACCTTTCGGCGGACACATTCAACTTCTTCAGGCATTTCTTGAGTGGGTTAGATTTCTTGGGCATTGGTATGGTTATCTATAGTATTGTCCGAGTTCCACGTTGCTTTGTGTATTCTTTGTATGTGGAAAAACACTTATTACTATGGTATATTGATTCCCTACCTAAACATTTGTGAATAATTCACTGTTTTCATAGTTTAGTTTAGTGTAGTCGATGGATCAACATCACGGCACACGGGTGTAACCCATAAGTGCTCCGTTCTCCTCCTAACTCAAACCTGAGTCTGGAGAAACTCAGCTCAGTGGACGAACTCCGTAGCACCGGCAAGGATCCTGAGATCACTGTTTTCATTCATTACCAAAGTCCATATTGCCTTATCATATCTTCATAACCCACGTTGTCTCACCCTATCCCATTGAGGTCTCTCATAAAAATTTTGATACTGTCATTTCTTTGATTGCATATAAGTACTTTGAAATTTCATGTAAAATCCCCTTCAATTGATTCTTCTTCTTAAGTTCTTTTTAAGTGCGTAACACTGGACCAGATCCGTGTTTACTTTCTTTTCTGTGCTTCTAAATATTGCTGGTAGTAATAGAGAACCCACTCCTTCCCAATATATAAGTGCTTTCTCTGCCTCTTTAGACGCATTAGGGCAAGTCCCTCACCTTGATGGGCATTTTTCTCTGCATTGCCCGAGAACAGAAGGTAGGTGTGTGTGTGTGTGTGTGTGTTGTGTGCGGGTGTGTGTGTTGTGTGCGTATGTGTGCGCGCGCGTGTGCGTGCTTGCGTGAGTGCACACACTTGCTTCCATCTTGTTTCGCACAATCCGAAAACAACCCCACAATGCTAATGTAATAATATTTTATTCCCCTTACAGCTTGCGTTGTTTGACGCAATAAATACGCAGTTCTAACACTCCAGGTGCAAACTTTGGAGAATTACACGGGTTAATGGAGGTCAGTCGGCGACCCAGACTTCTTACCACTGTCACTGTATCCCGTATACTTCCTTTAGGAGAACACGTCTACTTTAAATGTGGTCGCAGAGTTGTCTTTCGTTTCTTTATTGACTAGCTTACGGTTGGTTGGATTTTGATGTTAAAATTGTCTACTGGATGAGGTAGCCAGTCTCCCGACACGCCCCACTAAACGCGTATTTACGACATGCGTGGTAGGTTAGTGTTCCTCTTCTTTGCTTCTCTTATGTGTTCCGGTAAGACGCGGGTGAGGAGTTTCGTGTAAGTAAACAAGCAGAGCCCTTATATTGGGTACATGATACCAGCCCCTTATTGCTATAAACCAGATAATCGAACCTAAAGTGAGCAATATCGCACCGGTCGCTTTTACTGCCCAAGTCACTTTCTGGTGCCCATTTTAAGCTGGGTCAGCTTAGGATATCATATCTATTTAAACAAAAGCCCCGCCTTGATGGACATTCAAACATATGACCATCGGGTCGGACAGCAATCGTTCTAGAATGAGTTTTGAGTAGCACTGTATTTATAGCATTCTTCGAATTCTCTATTCTTTAAAAACGCAAACTTAAAGAAAAGAACAACACGAATTATTTTAAGCCAAAAACTGACTAGGAAATGAAATCATCAAGAACATGCAATAACTGTAGGAAGTAATGTACACGGTATAATGAATTAAATATATAGGTTACAATTTTATTTATGCTATTCGATGAGCGATACAGATGCTTTGGTAAATTTGGCGCTTCTGTGGATGAAGCAATCAGAAAAGCGTAACAACGTTGATACACACTAATTGTTCGGGGTTTTCTTTCATGTTGTGTGCAGTTGCCTTTCATGTTGTGTGCAGTTGTCTTTCATATTGTGTGTAGTTGTCTTTCATGAGTTGAAGAGTTATCTTTCATGCCGCAAGGAGTTATCTTTCATTCTGTGTGGGGTTATCTTCCCGGATGTTTGAATCTTAGGTACCACAGTTTCTACTGGTATGTTTCAGCCCAGCACAGTTATACTGGTATGCAGGGATCTACCACGGCGATTGAAGCACAATTATCAATTATCTCTGATCAATGTCTCTGACAAAAATGCATATTTCCCTGGAAAATATGCATGTATTTTATTTAATGGCAGATGTAGGGGAAGAGGTGGGGGAGGATAATTCTGTACTTTATGCGAAGAAACGGTAAAAAACACGCATGTACCTTATGGCTAATGAAACTAGAACACTATATACAACAATAAGAAAGAGACAAACAGCTTTCTTTGGTCATGTAATAAGAAGAGAGGCATTGGAGAACATCGTGACAACTGGAAAGATCGAGGGGAAGAGAAGCAGAGGCAGACCAAGAGAAATGATGCTGGATGGATTGAGACGGTGGCACGGAGGAATATCAGCAGCAGAGTTGATCCAGAAAACCAAAGACCGAGATCTGTGGAGAGTCATGAACGCCTACGCCAGATGGCAGGACAATTGATGATGATGATGATGATGATGATGATGATGATGATGATGATGATGATGATGATGATGATGACCTTATGCAAAGATACGGGAATGAATAGGAAGAAGAAAAAGAAGCAATATAAAAAGAAGCAATAGAAGAAGAAGAAGAAGAAGAAGAAGAAGAAGAAGAAGAAGAAGAAGAAGAAGAAGAAGAAGAAGAAGAAGAAGAAGAAGAAGAAGAAGAAGGAGGAGGAGGAGGAGGAGGAGAAAGAAGAGAGAACTAAGAAGAAGAAGAAGCAGAGAAAGAAGAATGAAGAGGGGGAGGAGGAAGGAAAAAACAAAAGCGAATAAGAAAGAGAAGTACGAGAAAGAAGTTAAGAAACGGAAGGAGGAGGAAGAAGAAGAAAGAAGAAGAAGAAGAAGAAGAAGAAGAAGAAGAAGAAGAAGAAGAAGAAGAAGAAGAAGAAGAAGAAGAAGAAGAAGAAGAAGAAGAAGAATGAGTAGCATGAGAAAGAAGAAGAAGAGGAGGAAGAGAAGGAGAATAGAAAGAGAAAGAAGAAGGAGGTGGTTGCACTACTCTTTACTAAAACCTTAGATGGAAATATCTACATTAATGTATCAATGGACATTATCCGCAATGTCTCCCCGTTAAGGCCCCATGTAATACTGCCTCTGATTGGCCAAGCGGGCCTGCTGAGCCCTGTTGACGCCCCTGACATAATCCACAAACGTCAGGTGACGCCTCTGTTCCCACCAGGGGTCAGCAGTAACGGGAGCTACGTGATGGCAAAAGCGGAAGGAAACCGGGTCGGGCTTTGGGCGCATGTCATGCGTCACCGGAATTCGTCTGTAGATCAGGCACTGGATGATCTTGGCCAGGTCCTGCAAGCAGACATCAACCCATCATCACTGCTTGGAATGAAGAGGCTGTGGTGTGTCAATCAACAAATATAATCCTTGGTTGAAATAAACACCTATAATCCTTTGCTGAAATGTTAGTTAATTAGTTAGTCGCGGTTCCAACATCACAGCAACAGGTGGCACTATAATGCTCCTCTCCTGTTACAGTGAATATCCCACAAATTGCGCCTCACTGCCCCATGTTAAAAAGTGGAACAGACAGGAGTCTCGACAAACCAACAGCCCGTACAGGTATACTATGTATAATACCGTTGCCAGAATATCAACACAAAAGTTCGCCACGAAAAATACAGTTCATCTTTGATGGAAGCTGCAGTCACTAGAAAACCAGCAGCCACACATTACTGCATAAGACAAAAACCCAGTTAGCTCAGCAACCGGCCGGCCGCTATGTTTCAGAAGATGCAGTTCCTTCTTGTTCGAAATAAACATATGTAATCCTTTCTTGAGCTGGCGCTGTGGGAAGGAGCCGGTGTTGTGGAGATGTGGTTACAAACGCAATTCATAATCCTGTTCGAAACACAGCTGCAGGAGATTTCGAAGCAGATCTCATTGCGCTGATTTTAATACAATGGCATGAGCGTTCAGAAAGCAATGGCAAACTACTGAACGTAAACCTGCCAAGAAATCACAAACAGCCCAATAATGCTGGGATTGACTGCCATCTCCTGTATAGGATATGCAACTAGCCAACTTGTAGGACTTTAGTGACGTGTGGTCACACACCGAAGCCGCAGCGGGAAATCATTGGATGATTCAGTGCTAAACACAAAGTATATTTGGACCAAACACAGTGTTCAATCAAATGAACAAGTATTATAATGTAGATTTCCGCCCATTGAGTTTTACAAGTGTGCAGGGTACCACGAAACAAAACAAATAACACGATGACCCTAGTCTGGCGATATATCGTCCTTCTGTACAAATGGGAGGTCACATGTGGCGATATATTATCCCTCATCACTGAATCGGTTAACACTAACTTTTGCTGAATGACAGAGACCAGAATTTTTTTTTTTCTTTGCATATCCCTTACAGGACGTTGCAGTCAACATCAGAATTTTTCAGCTGCTGTTGATGTACTAGGCAAGATTACGCTCAGTAGTTTGCCACTGCTTTCTGAGAGACCGACTCACATACCCCCGTAGGTTACCAACATGACGAGAACCGCTACCGATTCTCGCGCAGATTACGCTACTCACGAGAATATACGGGATTACGGAGAAAGACGTTAACCCTTAGGCCAGGGGCAGACATTTTCCCCACTGGATTGTCTCGTCATGCAGGGTGGAACTGCTGATACTGCCCTGACACCCGCGAACCGCTTAGTGATTTCTTGGCAAATTTAACGTTCAGTAGTTTGCCACTGCTTTCTGAACGACTGGCACTCATACCATTGCATGTAAACCAACACAAGGCGGCCGGATACCAGATCGCTCGCAACTGTGTTTCGAACGCGGTATGCGGGCATACAAATTGCGTTCATAACCTCTTCTAAACAGAGCAGGGGTGCTCTATGATGGTGTCACAAATTAAAAGAAAACAATGGTGCTGGTCCAGTGTGCTCCCCACCAGGCGGTGACAGTACCAAGCCCCCTGGCGCAAAGAGGTTCATCCAATGCCACCAATGGTCACCATCACGAATAAGTACACGCAAAGAGGGATAAAGTAAAAGCAAAAGACTAAACTCCCCGGAAACTCAAGAAGAAGAAAGCATTCACGAAGATTCAGACTCGACAAGTTCATTACGAGAGCAAGAGGACGCCCGAGAAGGAAATGGATTGACGACACCAAAGGCATTGTACAATCACACGGAATGACACCATTCAGTGCCACATATCGCGTGCTGGAACGTCTGCTATACCCCCCCCCCACCTCCCTTGACGGCAACAGTGGAATATGATGATGATGAACAAGGTCTATGTCCCTAGCCTTTGTTTGCCACAGACTGACACATTGCTGTTACTGTCTTTACATACGCGAATATTCCCTATTCTAAAATACTATGCATATGTGTCGTGTTTCTAATCCATGGGCCAGGCTCTTTGTATCGATGAAACTAAACTGGGCGGCATGACTACAGCAAGCCAGCTGGCAATTCACGAAGCATCTGTCTTCAGTATGGCGTCCAATGATGTTTGTGTGTTCCCCAGTCGTAGGCTGTCAGGTACAGCCCCTGTGTCCCCGTGGTCTTCCGGGCAATGTGCCGCTCGTGACCCCTCCAGGGATCTGTGATGCACATGTGTTCTGAGATCTCTCCTCCAAACATGGCCGTCATGTCTGCGGGGTTGCGCATGTGCAGGAAGTTCACGTACGGGGCGGTTTGAGCTCCTGAGGTGATCCTTCTCTGTGTCCCCAATACAGCTTTGACGTGGGCTTCAATGGCCTAGCGTGGAAGAGAGAAAACACAGCGACTCTAGCAACTAGAGAAACACATTCCAATAGCGACTCTAGCAACTAGTGAAACATATTCCAAAAGCGACTCTAGCAACTTATTTTTTTCCTCCGCGTTTCCATCCTATTTCAGGATATTGCGGTCAACATCAGCATCTTTCAGCTGTATGTTGATTCCTAGGCTAGATTGATTGATTGATTGATTTAGGAACCGACATCACAGCATTCGGGGCATTCCCATAAGCGCTCCGTCCTCATCCCCAGCAGCCAGTGAAGAGTTCCAACACCAATAGTACCAGTAGCAATCTGATTATATGTCCGTCTCGCCTTTCCTCTGAGCGTCGAGCGTCGGCCAGATCCCCTCGTCACTCCTCGCTGTCTCATTCTTGCCAGACCATGGTGATCCATTTGCTCCTTCAAGGTGTACACCTGCTCCCACAAGGCCGCAACCACGTCTGCCTTGTCATGCATCAATACTCCACCAAGTTTAGCACAGCCAGCCAATCTGTCCGCCTGTTCATTCCCCAGCACACCGGCATGCCCCGGAGAAATGATCCAGGCGATGCTTGCCACCCGTGACCCCCGAAGCGAAGCAAGCCACTCTGCCCGAAGCTTGCCGGTGCTCATCTTCCTCAGCATGCTTTCTGAGTCAGTTACAATCACGATGTGTGTGTGTAACGTATTCTCCATCCAGCGAAAAGCTGCACTGACCACCCCCACCTCCATTATTAAGCTAGATGTTGTGGTATCATATGCCAGGCTCTCCTGCACAAAACGTCGAACATTAGATTACGCTCATCAGCACGCCATGACTTTCAGAGCCACTGGCTCTCATAAGTCAAAGGCGCGACTCGAACCGTTTCCAATTCTCGTGCGCTCACGTCAACCACGAGATTATTCGGGGTTACGGAGAAAGCCGCTAAACCCTCGACCAGGGAGACCGGCGACTCTAGCAACTAGTGAAACATATTCGTATAGCGACTCTAGCAACTGGTGAAACATTTATGTCATTGACAGATAATAAATAAATTCGTATGTATTGACTGGCTCTATTAGTTTTGGGCCGGTCTACCTGGCGTAGGTGTAACGTCTTTCTCCGTAATCCCGTATATTCTCGTGAGTAACGCAGCTGCGCGAGAATCGGCAGCGGTTAGCGCCGCGCTGGTATCTTACGGGGGTATGTGAGCCGGTCGCTCAGAAAGCAGTGGCAAATTACTGAGCGTAATCTTGCCTAGTACATCAACAGCAGCTGAGAAATGTTGGTGTTGACTGCAACGTCTTGTAAGGGATATGCAACATTTAAAACAAAAAACAATGTTGGTGTATTATTAGGAGAACTATCGTACTATACTGTTAAAAAAAACAAAACGCAACATTGTTGGTGTTACTTTTATAAAAGATATTTGCTGATTGGACATCAGTCAATCTATTTATGTCCTTCTGGTCATTAACTTCTCGTGGTTACCTAAACTGTACTCACCTCATGATTCGTGAGGTCATGAAAGAGGTCAAGGTCAAAACAACATTTTTGACAATAACTCGTGACAGGTTCATGATAATCCCGTGAAACTCACTAACACAAAAATCTCTGACCATATTATTGAATGCTCATAAAAGATTGACGATCCTCAAATAAATGCAGTTGAAAATTCAATGCGCAAGATTGGCTCATCTCACTACAGAACAACGGTTCATCATCATTGGACATTTACAGGCTGGGCAGTCACAAAGTGTAGTAGCTAGAGAATTTAATGTGGTTAGAAGCACAATTAGTCGCCTATGGAGGCGATTTCAAGAAACTGGCTCAGTGGCAGACCGGTCACGCAGTGGGAGACCCAGAATCACAACTGCTGCCGAAAACAGCTTCATACGGCTGCGCCACCTTTGGAATCAATTTGCATCTGTGTCCTTCACAGTCCAGTCAATGCCAGGACCTCGTCGAATTTCAGATCAAACAGTCAGGAACTGGCTGCACGACGCTGGTCTTTTGGCTAGAAGACCCTGCAGGAGGTCCTGTTCTTACGAACCGGCATCACAAGAACCGACTGCAGTGGGCGAATCAGCATCGTCAATAAAATGTTGGTACAAGTTTGCAATTGAAACTGCAATAATGTTGCGTTTCTTTTCATTTTTGAACGGTATATTAGTGTTGAATCTGTGTTACTAGGAGAACTATCCTACTACTAATGTTGAATCTGTGTTACTAGGAGAACTATCGTACTACTAATGTTGAATCTGTGTTGCTAATAGAACTATTGGACTTTTGGTGTTGACGCTGTATTTTTAGGAGAACTTTTGAACTACTAGTGTTGATGCTGTATTGTTAGGATAACTATTGGGCTATTAGTGTTGGCGCTCTATTCAGAAGAGAGCTATCAGACTATTAGTGGGGAGTCGTGACACAGATCATTAGCTCGTACAAGGCTCGTCCCAAGGACAGGGTTACAAGTTTTTCCCCACAAGAATCATATGTATGTGGTAACTACACGTCCCCCTGATCTCCTGGATAGTGAGACCAGACACTTAGCCCTCTCAGATAAGGCCAAAAATAAGTGGAAGTTACCACGTAAATACATCCATGGCGGTTGGAAATCGCAAGGAGCAGGCTTTTAGGCTGCTGCTCTGGCAAAATAGGAAACAAAAAACCTACCCACGGGTAGAGCCCGTGATCTTGGATGGAATCTGTCGACATGAAGCAAACCTTACAAACATGCATGCCGGAGTTGGACATACTGACCTGTGAGGTGCATAGCTGGGTGTGACTCGCTTCTCTCGACAGAGGAACGAAGAAGAGGAAGCAGAACACGATAAAGATTGGTTATCTCATTGAAGTGGAAGAAGGAAGTAGAGACTAGATGACACACTAGACAACATGGCAACTGAAAGCTATAAGTACACACCTGGGTTCGAACATGTCGCCTCCAAAAGACGACAGCGCCTCACTGCAGGAATAAATGTCCTTGGATACACGACCAGCTAGACATGGATGTGATAGGTTCGAATTCCGACGTGTAACTATATCTTTGTATGTTTATGGTGTAGAGTATGTCCTACTCCCCTCGTTTACTTCTACGAACGCCAATCAGTACTTGCGAATTTAATTATGAGCTGTCTTAGTGGCCTCAAGGGTTCCTCAATATATGATTCTGTCATTGATATCTACCCTCTTCTACCGCAGGGTGTCTGGGTAGTGTATGAAGCAGAGGTCAAACATCAGGCGAGTTTATTGGTCGCGGGGTGAACAGCTAGGCTAGAGTGTTTCCGGCGGGTCACACCAGTCAGATCGGGACGCGGGCAGACATACCGACCGACCTACCGAACTACAGTCCGATCCATCGATAGATAGATAGATAGATAGATAGATAGATAGATAGATAGATAGATAGATAGATAGATAAATAGATAGATAGATGGATGGATGGATGGATGGATGGATAGATAGATAGATAGATAGATAGATTGATTGATTGATTGATTGATTGATTGATTGATTGATCGATCGATTGATTGATTGATTGATTTAGGAATCGACATCACAGCATTCGGTGCATTCCCATAAGTGCTCCGTCCCCACCCTCAGCAGCCAGCGAAGAGTTCCAACACTAATAGTACCAGTAGCAATCTGATTATAAGTCCGTCTCGCCTTTCCTCTGAGCGTTGAGCGTCGGCCAGATCCCCTCGTCACTCTTCGCTGTCTCATTCTTGCCAGACCATGGTAATCCATTTGCTCCTCCGAGGTGTGCACGTGCTCCCACAAGGCCGCAACCACGCCTGCTTTGTCATGTATCAGTACTCCACCAAGTTCTGCAGAGCCAGCCAATCTGTCCGCCTGTTCATTTCCCAGCACACCGGCATGCCCCGGAGAAAAGATCCAGGCGATGCTTGTCACCCGTGACCTCCGAAGCGAAGCAAGCCACTCCGCACGAAGCCTGCCCGTCCTCACCCTCGTCAGCATGCTTTCTGAGTCAGTTACAATCACGATGTGTGTGTGTCGTATTCTCCATCCAGCGGAGAGCCGCAGTGACTGCCTCCACCTCCATTCTTAAGCTGGATGGTGTGGTATCATATGCCAGGCTCTCCTGCCCCAAACATCGACCATTAGCTTTGGCTATGAACCCCCAGTCACTTCTCTCACCTCTTGACACCGAACCATCTGTGTAGATAATCACATCACCCGAGTGAGCATGGTCCTGAATTAGTTGCTGGATTTCCACTTCCGTGGCCCGTGCTGGCGACTCCCTGCACTCCCGGCTTAATGTGATTATATGACTGCTCCGCTGGCACTCTGACACACTCCTCTCCTCTCCTAATGTTCTCCAAGGGGCACACCTGTCTGATTGTATCCTCCGCCTGGGCAATCCATGATTTCCCTCTTATCAGTCGCTGACCTTTAACTGTGTCCAGCGCCTCATGCAACGGGTGATCTGTGTCTGCAGCTACTCTGAGGTATGCCTTCGCCTGCATGACCTTGAGCCTACCAGCAACAGTCGGCAGACCAAGGATGTAACGCATACACACTACTGGGGTGTCTCTAGTGCATCCCAGAATGATCCGCATAGCTTTGTTCTGTATGCGCTCTAACTTCACCAGCTGACTCTCTGAGACAGTGAGCAGACCTAAGCCATAATCATTTACTGAGAGGATCAAGTGCTGGTATAGTGTGAAAAGCATTCTCTGCTCTGTGTCCATTGCGGCCATAGTTTTAAGTGCACTGAGTCCCTTTTGAGATCTTGTCACAACCGTCTCCACATGGTCCTTGAAGGATAGGCTCCTGTCAAATGTGATCCCCAGATACTTCAGTTTGTTCTCTCTGCTGACATTTCTACCATCTATCGCGAGGCTTGGGACATCAGCTCTTACAATTCTGTTGTCCAGAGAGCACCACAAAACAGCCACCTTTTCCGGGTGGATGACAGCACTCATTTCTGTGCACCAGTCAATCACTTTATCTACTGTCGCCTGTAACTCCTGGGCTGTTTGTACTCTATCTCTCCCCTGCCTATATGCAAGAATATCATCTGCAAATGTTAGTATTCTTCCAACCCCTGGTGCTTCTAGGTTTGCAATCTTGCTCGTATAAACATTAAAGAGCACCGGTGAGACTGCAGATCCCTGTGGCAGTCTCGGGGTTAACATATGTGGCTCTGAGGTGCATGCACCCAGACGGAGAGCAAACAGACGAGAGTGCAGGACGGCTGCTATCCAGTTCACCAACCAGGGATTGACCCCCTTCTCCATCAGTGCGGTCATCAAAATATCATATCGAACTCTATTGTACGCATCCTCGAGATCAAGCGCTACCGCCATCGTTTCCTGTCTACTCTGGAACCCCTCATAAACATCAAAGGCAAAAGTGGCTGCATTTGACCAGGCATCTTTTTCTGGCCTGTAGCTCCCCAGGCCTCTTGGAAGATATATCATAGATAGATAGACAGACAGACAGACAGACAGACAGACAGACAGACAGACAGACAGACAGACAGACAGGTAGATAGATAGATAGATAGATAGATAGATAGATAGATAGATAGATAGATAGATAGATAGATAGATAGATAGATAGATAGATAGATAGATAGATAGATGGGTAGGTAGGTAGGTAGATAAGTAGACAAAGAGACAGGCAGGCAAGCAGATAGGCAGGCAGACAGACAGCCGGCGAACCCAAGCCTTTTCCTTGTCGCAGTGATGATCTTTCTTTCGGTCGGTCTAACATGTCACATAAAGTGAATCTATTTTCGAAATGTATAAACGAGCATCGTGCTGGAGCAACAGTTCTGTTGGAATCTTGTTGGGTCGAACTCTGCGGAACCGCTTGAGTTTCTTGGTGTTTTGTTGCAAGCTTCAGAATTTATTGTCTCATCTCTTTGTGTCACTTTCACAAGAATCACACCATCAATGTCTCCACACAAAAAAAAATAGCGATCACAACCTTTCCTGCTGACTGAGATGTCGTGAATTTGTTTCTGTTTGATGATTGTTGATGATGTCACCTGTAACGATGTTTGGAAAAAACTTCTCTCCGCTAGCATCGACACGCTCCAACATTTCAGAACAAATTGTTTTCCTTTGAAATCTGCGCTCATTTGTGAAATTTAACAGAACCAATCTTGAGTAAAACCTTTGACTATGCGAGCGTTTTAAACATTGTAATAGCACTTCCCTTGCTAATTGCAAGCTGCAAGGCCAGTTGTTGTCATGTAAAGCGACTATCACCGTGAATGTCGGGGCAGAAGGCCCAGAGCGCATCTTCGTATCTTCACTTTCCGAAGCTTTAACTAGATAGTTAGTTAGTTAGTCGACAGATCATCCTCATTGCACATCGAACCATTCAGTCCATAAGTGCTCGGATCCCCTCCTCAGCAAATCCCGCAGCGTGTTGCGGCAAACGACACCAGTTCTGTGTTGGTTTATCAATCTTCTTTGGCTTCCTGCGTAGTGTTCTTGTTTGGCTACACTTCTTGTAATTTGCTGTTCTCGCAGTCTGACCATGGTTGTAGATTCACAGTCATCACTTGGTTCTCGTAAAAGTCTTACTTCTCATAGAGCATTCACAATGTCAGCCTGGTCCATGGCGCGTCCGCCCTCCACAGCAGCCTTACCTGCAAGCTTGTTAGCCCGCTCATTTCCTTGTACTCCCGCATGCCCTGGCACGAAGCTTTAACTCTCTGAGCCCAGCAACTGACGGTGCTCCTATTGACTGCACAACTTCCATACACATCACACAAATGTTAGTGAATAATCACCCCGGTTAATTTTTGACAACCTGAAATTCTGTTACAATTCGCTATTTTTGACGCAAGTTGTTCAAACGCGACATTTTGACGGATTGCTATAGGTACAATAATTGTCCACATGTGGCAGAATTCATACAAACAACAGAGATATTCCAAAAGTGAAGTATGCAAAATATCATGTTTCTATCTTGACCATTCGCTGACCCCATAAAAATGTATGCATTACTTTTTAACTGGTCATCGTGTATTCTATATCTCTGTTTGATCAAAGACAGTTTAATATACATAAGTTGTAAATTTATGTTCTGTATCCGTATTTAATTACGGACAGACTAACATACTATCTGACATGAATCTATGTTTTGTATCTATCTTTAGTCATGTACAGACTAACAAACAATCCGATGTGAATGTATGTACTGTATCTATATTTGGCCACGGACATATCCATACATCCATCATGTACCATCTCAAAAAGTGTGGTCGGTCATGATTCACGATTTCACTCTATCATCAGAGTCGTGGCTCAGCTCAGTGTTCTTGTCTCGACTATGCCACGTAGTCAAGCCATCCAGGTATTTACTTCTCTGTCTTCCCCTTGTTCTCTTCCCTTCGGTCTTGCCAGTGATTGTAATCTATTTGCTATATCTATATGTAACTAGCTGACACGGCCCGGCTTCGCCCAGACTCTGGTGGGGAGCATCTCATTTAATTCATATAAGTAGTCATATAAGCTCCCGTTCCCGACTGTCTGTCTGTCTGTCTGTCTATCTATCTGTCTGTCTGTCTGTCTGTCTGTCTGTCTGACCCGGCCCAGCCCATGGTGGAGAGCATCTCATTTAAATCATATAAGTAGTCATATAAGATCCCGTTCCCGACTATCTGTATGTCTGTCTGTCTTGGGTAAATGGAGGAGGGAGGAGGAAGAGGGAGGTGGAGGAGGGAAGAGGAGGGAGGAGGAGGGAGGAGGAGACAGGAGGAATAGGAGGGAGGAGGAGGGATTAGGAAGAGGAGGGAGGAGTAGGGTGGAGGAGGAGGGGGAGGAGGAGGGAGGAGGAAGAGGGAGAAGGAGGGAGGAGGAGATCGCAGGAGGAGGAGGAGGAGGAGAGGGAGGAGGAGGAGGGAGAGGGAGGAGGAGGGAGGAGGAGGAGAGAGTAGGCGGAGGGAGGAGGCGGAGGGAGCAGGAAGAGGGAGGAAGAGGGAGGAGGAGGAGGGAGGAGAAGGAGGAGGGAGGAGTAGAGAGTGGGAGGAGGGAGGAGGCGGAGGGAGGAAGAGGGAGGAGGAAGAGGGAGAAGGAGGAGGGAGGAGAAGGAGGGAAGAGGATGAGAGGGAGGAGGAGGAAGAGGGAGGAGGAGGAATGTGAAGGGAGGAGGAGGGAGGAGGTAGAGGGAGGAGGAGGAGGAGGATAGAGGAGGAGGAGGGATGAGGAGGAAGAGGGAGGAGGAGGAATGTGAAGGGAGGAGGAGGGAGGAGGTAGAGAGAGGAGGAGGAGGGAGGAGGAGAATGGAGGAGGAGGGATAAGGAGGAGAGGGAGGAGGAGGGGGAGGAGGGAGGAAGAAGGAGGAGGGAGGAAGAAGGAGGAGGGAGGAAGACGGATGAGGGGGAGGAGGGAGGGGTAGGAGGGGGAGGAGGAGAAGGGAGGAGAAGGGAGGAGGAGGAGGGAGCAGGAGGAAGGAGGAGGGAGGAGGAGGAGGAAGAGGGAGGAGGAGGGAGGAGGAAGAGAGAGGAGGGAGGAGGAAGAGAGAGGAGGGAGGAGGAGGGAGGAAGAGATAGGCGGAGAGAGGAGGAGGAGGGAGGAGGAGGAGTAGGGATGAATAGGAGGGAGGAGAAGGGAGGAGGAGGGATTAAGAGAAAGAGGGGGGAAAGGGGAGAAGGAGGAGGGAGGAGGGAGGAGGAGGAGGAAGAGGGATGAGGAGGGAGGAGGAGGGAGGAGGGAGGATGAGGAGGAGGGAGGAGGAGGAGGGAGGATGGTGAAGGAGGAGGAGGAGGAGGGAGGAGGGTGAAGGAGGAGGAGGAGGGGAGGAGGAGGGATTAGGAAGAGGAGGGAGGAGTAGGGTGGAGGAGGAGGGGGAGGAGGAGGGAGGAGGAAGAGGGAGAAGGAGGGAGGAGGAGAGAGGAGGAGGAGGAGGAGGAGGAGAAGGGAGTAGGAGGAGGGAGAGGGAGGAGGAGGGAGGAGGAGGAGAGAGTAGGCGGAGGGAGGAGGCGGAGGGAGCAGGAAGAGGGAGGAAGAGGGAGGAGGAAGAGGGAGAAGGAGGGAGGAGAAGGAGGAGTAGAGAGTGGGAGGAGGGAGGAGGCGGAGGGAGGAAGAGGGAGGAGGAAGAGGGAGAAGGGAGGAGGAGGGAGGAGGTAGTAGGATGATTGATTGCCATCCCACCAGGTTAATATGTTATCGCGGACCTCAGAGAGAAGTGTCTATGTAGAAGACCATTTCCTGGACGTACGTATTTTGGGAGGGGGAGGAGGGAGGAGGGAGGAGGAGGAAGAAGAAAAAAAAAATACGACAGTTGGCATCTCTGGAATGAAAGGAAGGCGTGTAGAAAATTTCATCTCAATCGGATGGGCCGTTCGCGAGCGCATAAAGGACATACGGACAGAGATACATAAATACATACAGAGATACATACGCACATCCTAATTTATATATAAGATTACACACAAACTAGCCGCCTACCTGTGATTGTAATCTGTGTTCTATATCTATATGTAATTACACACAAACTAGCCGCCTACCTGTGATTGTAATCTATGTTCTATATATGTAATTACACACAAACTATCCGCCTACCTGTGATTGTAATCTATGTGCTATATCTATATGTAATTACACACAAGCTAGCCACCTACCTGTGATTGTAATCTATGTGATATATCTATATGTAATTACACACAAGCTAGCCGCCTACCTGTGATTGTAATCTATGTGCTATATCTATATGTAATTACACACAAACTAGCCGCCTACCTGTGATTGTAATCTATGTGTTATATCTATATGTAATTACACACAAGCTAGCCGCCTACCTGTGATTGTAATATATGTGCTATATCTATATGTAATTACACACAAGCTAGCCGCCTACCTGTGATTGTAATCTATGTGCTATATCTATATGTAATTACACACAAGCTAGCTGCCTACCTGTGATTGTAATCTATGTTCTATATCTATATGTAATTACACACAAACTAGCCGCCTACCTGTGATTGTAATCTATGTGCTATATCTATATGTAATTACACACAAGCTAGCCGCCTACCTGTGATGTGAACTTATATTCTATATCCAGACGTAATCACCAAGAAGCTAGCCGCCTACCTGTGATTGGAATCTATGTGCTATATCTATATGTAATTACACACAATCTAGCCGCCTACCTGTGATTGTAATCTATGTGCTATATCTATATGTAATTACACACAAGCTATCCGCCTACATGTGATGTGAACTTATATTCTATAGTTTAGTTAGTTTAGTCGATGTATCAACATCACGGCACATGGGTGTAACCCATAAGTGCTCAGTTCTATCTGCTACTCTTTCTCGATTTCCAACTGCCAAGGGATTTTTTACGTGCGCAATAATATACACGGACGTCCGATCTCACTACCCAGAGACCAGGGGAAATTTTATTACTAGAAGTCCACGTGAAAAAGTCCCGGTCCTCACCGGGGCTTGAACCTGGGACCACCAGCACTCGAGGCGGACACCACACCTGAGACCACACAGCCTCCTACTTATATTCTATATCCAGACATAATCACCAACAAGCTGGCAGCCTACCTGTGTTGCTAGTCTATGTTATATATCTACACGTAATCACCAACTAGCTAGCAGCCTACCTGTGTTGCTAGTCTATGTTATATATATACACACGTAATCACCAACAAGCTACCCGCTTACCTATGATGAGGACATATGTTCTAAATTTACACGTAATCACCAACAAGCTTTCTGCCTACCTGTGATGTATTCCCCCATAATCTTCAGAGGTCTCGTCGTTTGACTGCAAGTCGTGCAATCAGCAACCTAATCGTCTGCAACAAAATCATTCACCTGTACCATGTCATTGCCAGGGTAGCGGACATCACAGTTATTTTAGCTAGTATAGTTTGTTTAAGTTATCAAAGTTTCCCCAATCCTACTACTACTACTTATAAGACCAGGGGTGGAGTTATATCTCTCTATAGCACGCAGACTGGGGAGGATTGAAGAAACAACGTGTTGCCCATGCAAAGAACAATGAGAGAGAAGAGAGAGAGAGGGGGGGGGAGGGAGACAGACGGAGAGGCAAAGAGCGATGGGAGGAGAGAGAGGGAGAGAGAGGGAGACAGAGACAGAGCGACAGAGAAACTGAGAGACTGACAGGCAGACAGACAGACAGACAAACAGACAGCCACACACAAAGAGAACACATTTTATTTCAAAGGATCACGAATTGGGCACGCAAGCCTGTCTTATATTCGCCCCTTCCAACCACTCAACTTTCGTGCATTAGTTATCAAAGTTACATTCACATAGGAAAAAAAGACAGAAAGGCAGAGAGAGGCAGAGAGACACACACGCACATAGACAGAGAAAGAGAGAGAGAGAGAGAGAGAGAGAGAGAGAGAGAGAGAGAGAGAGAGAGAGAGAGAGAGAGAGAGAGAGAGAGAGAGAGAGAGAGAGAGAGAGATAAGCACAATACAGTTTTCAACTTTTGCAGTGTTTTAAATAACTCCTGTGACAAACGAGCTAATGGTCTTCACGCAAGTAAAGGTAATCTAGGAGCGGGTGAGATCACAAGCATGCCATGTGCTGGACCAAAGGATGCAACCCCAACCCCCCCTGTCTTCCCGCCTCTCCTTTCAAGAACATTCTGAAAGAGTTCCGGCAGCCATGTTACCGAGCTGGTGGATCCCAAAGCCGCCATAGAGGAGCATGGTTCGAGGAACAGGTAACCGCGGGAGTGGACAGAGGCTCTTTGCAAGGACAATGTTGATGATGATGATGATGATGATGATGGTGATGATGATGAATTATGTCTTGGAAACTGCAGGACCTTGTGGAAGCAGAGAAATGTGATCGGGATAAAAGCGCCCCCCCCCCCCCAAGATCAAAATGCATTGTGTCTATGCGAATGTGTGTGAGTGTGCGTGTGTGTGTGTGTGTGTGCGAGCGCGCTCGCGCGTGTGTGTGCATGCATTCCTCCACACACGATTTGTTATATCATGCTACGTAATGTAATATATTGGCAGGTGTGTGCTGTGTGTGTGCATTTCTTCCTCCACACATGTTCTTATTATACCATGCTATGTAATGCAATATAATGGTGTGTTTGTGTGTGTGCGTGTGTATGTGCGCGCGCTCGTGTATGTATTCAAGTGAGAGCTAGTCTCGACTTCATGTTTTCACAAACAGAAGAGACCAAAGCCGATCAGTTTGTATGCTTTATTTGACATAGTACAGTCGATAACAGAGTTCACGCCAAACAGCACGCTACACGGTACCTTGGCAATAGATTAACTCAGCTACCCACGCCAATCACACAGCAACTAGGCGTGACACTAACCCCTCTACCCACGACAATCACACATCAACTAGGCGTGACACTAACCCCTCTACCCACGACAATCACACATCAACTAGGCGTGACACTAACCCCTCTACCCACGACAATCACACAGCAACTAAGCGTGACACCAACCCCTCTACCCACTACAATCACACAGCAACTAGGCGTGACACTAACCCCTCTACCCACGACAATCACACATCAACTAGGCGTGACACTAACCCCTCTACCCACGACAATCACACAGCAACTAGGCGTGACACTAACCCCTCTACCCACGACAATCACACATCAACTAGGCGTGACACTAACCCCTCTACCCACGCAAATCACACAGCAACTAGGCGTGACACTAACCCCTCTACCCACGCCAATCACACATCAACTAGGCGTGACACTAACCTCTCTACCCACGACAATCACACATCAACTAGGCGTGACACTAACCCCTCTACCCACGCCAATCACACAGCAACTAGGCGTGACACTAACCCCTCTACCCACGCCAATCACACATCAACTAGGCGTGACACTAACCCCTCTACCCACGCCAATCACACATCAACTAGGCGTGACACTAACCTCTCTACCCACGACAATCACACATCAACTAGGCGTGACACTAACCCCTCTACCCATGACAATCACACATCAACTAGGCGTGACACTAACCCCTCTACCCACGCCAATCACACAGCAACTAGGCGTGACACTAACCCCTCTACCCACGACAATCACACAGCAACTAGGCGTGACACTAACCCCTCTACCCACGACAATCACACATCAACTAGGCGTGACACTAACCCCTCTACCCACGACAATCACACATCAACTAGGCGTGACACTAACCCCTCTACCCACGCAAATCACACAGCAACTAGGCGTGACACTAACCCCTCTACCCACGCCAACCACACAGCAACTAGGCGTGATACTAACCTCTCTACCCACGCCAATCACACATCAACTAGGCGTGACACTAACCCCTCTACCCACGCCAACCACACAGCAACTAGGCGTGATACTAACCTCTCTACCCACGCCAATCACACAGCAACTAGGCGTGACACTAACCCCTCTACCCACGCCACCAATATGATCATCATCATGTATCCTGTCAACTCGTCAAAAATTAGTGCTAGCCAGGTTTTTAGCTTGGTTATTAAGTAGCCTTCGTGAGGTCACCAAGCGACTGCTGGTCAAGTTACGAGCGTGAATATTACTTAGTCCGTTCACATTTGTTTTCCCCAATATAAAAATCCATATCTCAGTAACCAATTGAGGGAAACTGATGAGATTTAGCATATAACCTTATCATTATGTCCACCTAACAAAAAAGATTCATTATGTCCACCTAACAAAAAAGATTTTTGTTATGGAGATTGTATAGCAGATATCAGTGTTTGTTTATATGCGGTATATAATTTACGAGTCAGAGATGAAGTGCATATTATGAAATGTATTGCATCTTC